>VXBX01004332.1:20579-34957 GCA_013400415.1 Scytalopus superciliaris
GGCTGCCGCAAGAGAGGAGCCCCAGAGAGGAGATACAAGGACTCCCTCAAACAACACCTCAGCCTTGGCCATATTGACCACCATCAATGGTCCGCTCTGGCCTCCAATCGGGAGGCATGGAGACACACCATCTGTAATGCTGCTGCTTCCTTTGAGAGCACACAGAGGATCAGTCTCGAAGAAAAAAAGACAACACAGAAGGAACCGTGTCTTGCCAATACTGAGGAGACTTTCCACTGTGCCTTTTGCGACCGGACTTGCCTGTCTCTCATCTGCCTTTTTAGCCACCAGCACACTTACATCAAGCATGGGGAGAGCCCCTCCCAAATCTTAGCTCGCAAAGCCCAGCCACGATGATGATGACAATTTTTAGATAGGCCTCTGAGTGGCACCAGAAAAACACTTCTGCTTTGCAAAAATATCAACCAAGTAAGCCTTACAACCCTGTTATTTGAGTTTGTTGTGAAAAATAGAAAGTAAACAGTCATTAATCCAGAATTATTAAAATGGTTTCTCTTAAATGCAACTGCCATGATTTAGACTATATTAAAATAAGCTGTGAGAGTGAAGTTGTGTGATGCTTTGCATAGTTTTAATTAAATATATTAAGATATTTGACTTAACAGCTACTAGTGTATGCTGCAAAGATCAACCCTTTATGAGAGTAGTAATTGTGCTGTTCCCATTACTGTTAGTGGACCACAACCTCATACTAGTTTAGGTATGTAAAGGCCTAAGGATTTATCTGGCCTTGTCCAGACTTGTCTGGACTTATTTTATCTATTCTTAGCAGAAGCAATAAATTCTGCAGTAGTTAGGTGACTAGAGTTTAACTTGCCTTACCTGGCTTTGTTTTAGATTTATACAACTAGATAGCTTTACCCAGAAGGAATTATACCATAAAATGTAAAGGTCTAAAAAGGCCAAAATTTTGAGTCTAACAACAGTTAGGCACCTTCAGAATAGTAATCACAGGTCTCCTCTGAGTAGATGCCCTCAAACAACAAATATTTCTCCTGTTCACAGGAATAACTTTGGTTTACACAACACTTTACTAGGAAAGGTGCACAGCTGAAGCTACTATGATAGTTGAACTTTGCCAGACCACATGTGTTCACCAGAAGTGGTTAATAATGCTTTAAAACTGTGACTATTGCTGAATGAAATTGCAAAACTTCACAGCTCTGCCAAAAATATTACAGGGTGGGAACAGTAGTCTTCTGGGCAGATCTTCTGACTTATTCTGATCCAGTACTTCCTCTTCCTTACCTGATCTTTGATATTTTTTTCTGTGTTCTTAAGACAGCTGCAAGTGGCCAAACATATTGGACTTCCCTGGTACTGAAGAGAGAAATAGAAGATTGGGTTCCTGCGGGACAAGGGCAGGTGGCAATGGGCAAAACTGGAGATTACTTTAACAGATTTTTCATAGCCATGAAGGACTAGGAGGGAGAGAAGGAAATAATTGTTTTTGCTCAGAACAGATGGGTTAAATTGCGCAGCCTTGCTCCCACATTTCTCAGCGAGGAAAACAAAATCCTGGACAGCACTGATAGTACTGTAGTGGCAGCCCTAGCCAAAACACACACTGAGGGTTATTTGCTGCATGCACAGGAGCACATTGTGCCCAAAGCAAATGAAATGCATCCCCCCTGCCCCAGGCACACACAACAATGAATCTCTTCTGGTGAGGTCTGAGAGGAAGGAAAGGTAATATAGAACACCTGAGGCAGATTAAATGTCAAATGAGGAAGGAGGTTACAGGTACATTCTGACCTCTTTTCCTATGGATTTAAAAATGCCAAATAAAGACCACTTATTTTGAACAAGGTTATTTTAGATTTAATGAGATTTCCCTGCTCAGCTCTCCCCAAAGCACTGTATGCCAGCCAGTAATCAAGGACTGACACAGATGTGTTGGCAAGCAACCTGAGCGGGTCTACCAGAATTCCTCATGCAGGCTCCATCCTCTACCCTTGGACAGCTGCTACCTACACAGGCAATCCTGTACCACTGCTGCAGCCTGAAAAGTGAACAACTGCTTGGTCTCTGGCCACACAGGACTTAGGAGCAGCCAGCTGTCCCCTTTAGCTCTCATTAATTTTTGGTTCTTAAGAGATTGATAGGGAGTGTAAATAAAACACATATAGTACAGACTGTTCAGCAAGTGGTTAAGTTTTAAGTGTCTAAGGAAGCTTCTCTGTCTTTTTAGTCTTGAGACAGATAAAAGTACTCACCTTCTTTTTTACTTTGCTTCCTGACTCTTCCTTTAAGTGGTGTACATCACACCCCTCATTCAAGATAGATTACCTGCATCTCTCTGTAGTACAAGGACACAGAGCATTTGGACCCTGTCATAACTATAGCAGGGCTCTAAAGATGTGCAGTATCTTACAAATTATATCCCAGGCCAGGTCTTCAAATCTGCAGTAACCATTTGCTTTGGCAGGAACAACTCATCAATTCTTTCAAATTATATTTAAGACCATAATGATGGAGAACCCTGTATCCCAAGATGTGTTGATGGAATTTTGTTCTTTCGAGAAATGCTTTCTTAGACTTCTCTTCATTTTAAGAATTGTTATTAATAGTAATTGCTACTAATCAATAACATATGTACCCCTTTCTATTTCCTTCTATGTCTCCTTCTGAAAAAAAAAAAAAAAAGAAGAAAAAAAAAGAGATTAAAAAGGAAAAAAACTTGAAGTAAAATTTTTCAGCATTTCACAGAATCATAGAGTCAACCATTTTGGAAGAGACTTCTGAGATCACTAAGCCCAACCCTTGATCCAACACCACTAGATCATGAGATTAAGTGCCACATCCAGTCGCATTTTGAAAACCTCCAGGGATAGTGAATCCACCACCTCTCTAGGCAGGCTGCTCCAATGATTGATTACTCTCTCTGTAAAAAATTTCTTCTTAATATCTAACCTAAACCTCCCCTGGCAGAGCTTAAGCCCGTGCCCTCTTGCTAGTTGTGTGGGAGAAGAGACCAACACCCACCTGGCTACAACTGCCTTTCAGGTAGTTATAGAGAGTGATGAGGTTACCCCTGAACCTCGTCTTCTTCAGACTAAACAACCCCAGCTCCCTCAGCCTCTCCTCATAAGACTTGTGCTCAAATGCCTTCACCAGCCTTGTTGCTCTTCTCTGGATCTGCTCCAGTATCTCAGTATCTTTCCTGAACTGAGAGGCCCAGAACTGAACATTGAGTACAGGGAAAGAATCACTTCCCTGGTCCTGTTGGCCACGCTATTCCTGATACAGGCCAGGATGCCAGTGGTCTTTTTTTGCCACCTGGGCACACTGCTCACTCATGTTCAGCCTCCCGACAATCCAAACCCCCATGTCCCTTTCTGCCTGGCTGCTCTCCAGCCACTCTGTCCCCAGCGTGTAGCATTGACATGTAGAAGTTGTTGGTGACCAAAGTTGGTGACCAGTGTTGGTGACTGTGGTTGTTGTGACCAAAGTGCAGGACCCAGCACTTGGTCTTGTTGAACCTCATCCCATTGGATCAGTTCATTTCTCCAGTCTGTCCAAGTCCTTCTGCAGAGCCCTTCTGCCTTCCAGCAGGTCAACACTCCCTCACAACTTGGTGTAATCTGCAAATTTGCTAATGATGGACTCAACCCCCTCATCTAGATTATCGATAAAGATATTAAACAGAATTTACCTTGATTCTTTCCATCTGTCTTTGTATTATAATGGATAGCACAGGAAAAGTGTCATTGAGAGACAGGTGGCTTCTTCAGCTTTAGAGAGCTGAAATGAAATCTGTCCCATTTGGCAACTAGGTAACAAAACTCTTCTGGACATCCGGGTACAACACTGGGGGTTTTGAACAAATCTCAGCCTTGTATTTGCTAATTTCTGCATGTCAAGTATCTGAGGAGAATCTTCTGTTGAATATGTCTGAACCTGACTTTAAATTGTGGGAATAGCAGCTGGTAATTCATCTCTTACTTATTCTGCCTCAGTCATCTCTGCACATAAGCAGAAGCTTTCTAAACTTTCCTGAAAGAATTGACTAAGCTGAAATGGGTAATGGCAGTCGGGAACTTTGACACAGAACTCAAACCTAAGCTGGTAGTTTGGGTATGGTCTTACTTAAGGATGTTCTCTTTAGATCATGCTTTGAAAATAATGCTATTTTTTCATGATGTCAAGCCTGTCTGTTTTCATCTCTAAAGGGTTTTTTTGTGATGAAGAAGCACATCCCAGTTAGTTTCAACAAATTATTCTTGTCTTTTGTTTCCTGAGACAGGGAAGAAAGAACAAGAAACACAGCTTTAGGATGGTGAATATGTGCTTATCTATATATAGTCACAAAGTATAGACCATGTTTTCAAATTTTGTTTTGGTATAGAGAGAAAATCTTTCAAAACTACTGAAGCTACTTTTGAAAATGCAGCTTGATTATGACAACTGGAAAAGTCTTAAACTATCAAAGTTGTGAAGTTTTTTGGCATGATAACAAATGCATAGAGATATCCTGGACATGCTTCAAATGTCAGTTGAGTAAAAGGTAACAGAGGCATTCCTTCCCCCTCTGGAAAGGAATAAATTATGTCTATCTGCAACAAAAGTAATATAGCATTGACCTGTGATTTTGGCATCCTCTTTCAGCAGCCATCTCTTCTCCTGTTATTAGACTTTTTTCTTGTTGCCTTTCCCATATACCAATTATAATAACTTCCTGCACTCCAACATGTTGACAAATTGCCTAATGCTTTTCTGAGTAGCTGCTCAGTAGGGATACCTGTTTTGAACATCCTAGATCCTAAAGTTCTCTGAGTCATTCTCAAAGCACAGCTGGAGTTAGTAGCCATGCTATTGTCCTAAATAAAGATACTGGAATAGAGTGCAATCTGAAATACATGAGTGAACAAAAGTAGATAAGGTGAAAATCTCCAGAGAGTCATACAGCACAAGCTGTGTTACACTACAGGTATGCTGTGAATTACAATATTTACATGGATATTGCGCTAAATTTTAATGTTCAGCCTTTTTAATTCTATGTGGGTTTTTTTTCTGTCATGTAGAAAACTTGTAAAAAGAAATATGAAAACGCTAATTTTATTAGTGTCATCTTCCTCTTGTCATGTATATGGCAATAAACCAGAACTTATTCTGATGGCATTATCAGCCATATTTCCTAGTATGCTCAGTATTATAATGAACTTTGCGTATTTTACATTGATATTCAACCACTGTAAAATACTTTTAAAGGACATTCTACTCTGCCTTCAGTCATGTACAAATCTAACAAAGAACAATATGCAGACTTAAGTTTTAGCTTGTAATGTCAGTTTCTATTCATAAACATCAATAAAAAGTACTTGTCCTAATAATATTTACAGACAACAAAAAAAATAAACCAATCTGTGCTTCAGAATGGCATAAAAATTATTAAAGAACACACTGAATACTCTATATACTGTACACTTGCTCTTCATTTTAAGAGATACTTAGTGTACTTCAAGCCCAAAGTGTTGTTTATCAAGACTCATAAAAATTGTTCATACATAAAACATGTATTACATTATTTCAGCTAATTGAAAAACCAAAGCTCCAAGTATATCTCATAGTCTTGGTCTTCTTATCTCCTCATCTAATAAAGATTTTTGATTCATCTTTCATAGTAGCATGGTAAGTTAGTTTCATAAATTTTATGGTGGAAGAAGAAATTTGAAACAAACCAGAGATGTTTTTGTTCAATTTAAATGTTGGGGTTTACTCTACAGCCAAATGTTTTGAATTGGTGTAGTAGCAAACTGATCTTGCAGGGAGTTTATGTCCTAGCCCCAAGATTTCACTGAAAAAATAGGCTGATGAAGATGCTAAATTTGATACTTACTAAAGTAAATTGCTGTTGCTAAATTGAAAGGCATGCTTATTTATTTATTTACTTATTAGCTCATAATCCATAATAAATGTGAAATTTAAACAAGAAAAGGTAAGAGAAACCATTTTAAATTGTCTTCTTGAGAACAGCAACAACTGACAAGTAAAACCAAGTTATCTAAAATAGAAGGGGTTTTGCCTTTAAAAAAAAAATTAATCACATTTACAAGCAGACACTGATAGCATATGCATCTAGAAGTTTGGGCCAAGTATATAGATTGTGAAATTATTGCACTAGCTTCATGTACAGTTTGAAATCGAACAAGATGATGTTACACAGACAACTGTCCTGCAATGAATCTGTGCAAAGCGTCAGATTCCTGTGGAGGGATAAGCATGAAAGAAAGAATAGTCATTCAGCTGGTAGGTCAGAAAGAACTGTGCTGGGGGCAGGGGTGCAAAGGATAGAAATAAAAAGGAATGGGCTCACGCTTATGTCTTCTCTAAATCTTTATTCTTTTACTGTCAACAGTTTGTTTCAAAGCACCTCCTTTTCTCATGCTGCTGCTTCAAAGGGAGATATTAAATAGCTAGTGCCACCACCTGTTTCTGGTTCAAACAACAGAAGTCCCTGCAGTAGGTCAGAAGCAGGGTGAAGTTTTAGCTATGAAAAGAGTGCCTCATAAGGTCCTAACCTTGCAGCATGTAAATGTATAAATAGAACAAGAAGCAGAACCCCTAACTCCCACTGGGATCTCTTCACTACAGACATATGTACTTGTTTTTTGTTTGTCTAGCCCTAGGAGTTTTCTAAATGCTTCTCTCCAAGACATAGAGTAGAACATATTTTCCTGACTTCATGATAAAGATATTCTGCTGGCTTGAAAGACATACAAGGTAGAAATCCCACAAGATAAAGAAGGCCAAGAGCTGAAATCTGCCTGGATGCCAAACTCCTTTAGAAATAACACACAACAACATTGTCTTTATCACCATTTTCATCACAAAGGATTGGCACTGATCATGTTCATCCAAGAATATTAGTGTTTCCCTGACTTCAGCATGTAATGCAGAGGAACGTCCATAGACTGAGAGATCTTCCTCACTTTCTAGCTGCAGGCAGGAAGAAAATGGGTAGTTAAGCCAGGCAATCACATTAAGCTTTTTCTTTGTTTTAGTTTGTCTTGGGATTCTTAATTGCCTTTTATGATCATTTTAGTCTTCTCTTTTTGAGATGCTCTCTATCTACTGTAGAGGAAGCTTTTGAATCATGAGTCTGGATCCTGTGTAATGTCCCTGTGGGGTTCCTTAGATTGAGGTGTTGCAGTGCCTTACTGAGTGCAAAGCACTCAGAAAATCACCTAAATAGATCACTTTTGAAAAATAATAGAATTAAACAACTTTACATGATAAAAAGAGATACAGAAACCTACCACTATAATGTTTAACTTCAGAAGAAAAACTACATATATAGTTATACATATATATAAATATACATNAACACCAGAAAAACCCAGCAAAACACAAACTGCCAATAAAACAACACAACAAAAACAAATGAACAACAAAAAAGATAAAATTTGGGTCCAAATGAAGAAAGCAGGAGAAAAAAGAATATAAGATGGTGAGTTAAATTTTGCAGTTTTGAAGAATTGTTTAAGAGTGACTTACTAACAGCATTAAAACTTCTAATAGAGGATTTTTAAGCACAGGAAGTTAGGAAGATGGTCAAAGGTTTAATAAGGGCCCAAAGATGATGCAGGTTCTAAAGAAACACTTAAGGGGGAAATGGCTATAGCAGAACAACTAAAAATGTAGTGTATTTGTTCTCATAATGTGTCTCCATAATAGTTTTCTATTAAGGAACTGTCTCAAATTGAAGTGTCAGTAAATGACTAGTAAGATAAACCTATAAAGAGATTAATTAGAAATTGACATGAAGAGATGATATTCAGCCAGGAACACTAAAGGTAATCAAATATGAAATTGCTAACTACCAGTTCAAATCAAAAGGATGAAAAGGATCAAATAAGACATCAATTTTAAGAGTCCAGGAGAGAACTAGGAAATTAACTAGGAGAGAACTAGTAAATCTGACTTAACTTCAGGCAAACTGTGATGATTGGAACTGGCAGAGGAAAAAGGAGAGTGAGGGAGAGAGAGAGATGGAAAAGTAGAAAGAATCAATGAAGATTCTATACAGAGCAGTCTTTCTATCCAACAGCAAAGTGCTTCAAAAAATTCAGTGGCTACTCTGAGAAAGTTCCCAGACAGTGGACCTTGATTCTATTTATTTGTAAACTGTTAGAATATTCTATGACAAACTTTTGACTCATGCTAACTATCACTGTCCTGTTTACAATTAGAAATGTAATGCAACACAAAGACTATTCTCAAAATGGAGCCACATGTTTTGGAGAATATGAAAAATAAACTGGGCCCTACTACTGAGCTGAACTGTCAGAGAACAGTTGTAAGCACATTAATACATCCTTCAAGTTTGAGCATAATGAAGATCCCATCATTGAAATGTACATGCATTTCCAGGGGTTTAATAAGGTCCTCTAACAATGTACCCTAAAGAAATGGCACCATTTAGGAAATCTGAAAATGAAAATCTGTCCCTGGAGTTAATAGAAAGGAACAGAAGAAGGAAACTAGTCCTAACTGGACATACATAATGACAGAATTTAATTTCACTGCAACTGATGTAGGAAATAGTTGCTGTTATTTGGGATGGTTTAATAGGGGTAAAAATTTCTGAAAGCAGCTAAGAAGACAAGAAAACTCTTTGGTGTTACTATAAATCAATGAATGATAGAATCATATACATTGGAAAAGACCCTTTTCTCCAAAGAAACCTCAAGTCATTGATGCACGTAATTAGGTCTTTGCATTTTTAACATTAACTTTGCTTACAAATATCATCAAGAAGAAAGTTATGTTTGCTGTTTTCAAGATAACATTTTCAATAAACGTTGTTGATGAAGTGTCACTTTGGCTTTAAGCACAGTTAATACTGTGCTTGCTGTTAAAGCATCAAAACAATGGAAAGTGAAAAAGACTGTTATGCATCAATACTTGAAGTATGGCTGAATTGCATAATATGAAATTGAACTAAATTTGAGGAGGAACAGTGGTGCACGAAATAGTACAAGAAAATTTCATATTCACTATTAAATCTTGTGATTATATACAGAGGTTAAAAACTTAATAAACAAGTAAAAATTCCTATTAAAAATTCATAAATATTTTACATTCTAGAAATAAAAATCAAAGTTAAAATATATATAATATCTCATCCAAGAACTATACTAGAAAATGAAATAGTTAATAATCTCAAGCACAAAATTCCTAGATTCTTTTTTTCCCCTTTGATGTCAGACTATTACACAATTAGCAAAGACCCAGTTGACCCCAAACCCCCTCTGTTTCCTCTGATATTTTTCTTCAAAACATATTTATATGTCAAGGCATAAAAGCATGAGGAAAAGGCCATGCATAAGTCAACTTTACTTTCTAGGTTTTGTTAGTCACAACTGTAGGGATGGCTTTGAGGTTGCATCTGGACTAAAAATCCTTCGAAAACACATTGATAATCTTTGTCTCAACTCTTTTTAATTCTATAAATATGTTCTAGTTTTTTTTCCATGTGAATAAATTCCACAGTAAAATTCTGAGTTGTGAGAAAACATTTTTTTCTCTGTAAATTAAACCTTTTGCCTGACATTATAACATTAGGTTCTTCCATTCTAAGAAATGGTATTCCTTTTTGTATTTCGTTCATTTTATTATGTCTCTGTTGTTTCCCTTTGCTGACTTCCTTCTCTTCAGGCTGAAAACATCAATCCATTTCATACTTCTCTAATTATCATTTTTGGAGTGGTCAAAGGAAAAATGCACCGCTTTCTTAGGATTGATGAAAAAAATATAAGATTTGAAGATATTTATACACTTACAAGAACTGTGTGGATAGCTAGGCCCAGAGAGTGGTGGTGGATGGTGTTACACCCAGTTGGTGACTAGTCACCAGTGGTGTTTCCCAGGGCTCATTCTTGGGGCCAGTCCTGTTTAATATCTTTATTGATGATCTGGATGATGGGATGGAGTCACGCTCAGTCAGTTTATAGATGAAACCAAGGTGGGTGGGAGGACTGATCTGCTGAAGGGTAGGAAGGCTCTGCAGAAGGATCTGGACAGACAGGATCGATGGGCTGAAGTCAATTGTATGAGCTTCAATAAGATGAAACACCAGGTCCTGCACTTGTGTCACAACAACTCCATACAATGTTATTATAGACTTAGGGAAGAGTGGCTGGAAAATTGTGTGTCACAAGCAGTCAGTGCTGGAGTTTAATAACCCCAGGATATAAAAAATAATCATTTGGAACACCTGCACAAGTGTTTTTTTATTTTCCTATTTTTAATAGCTTTTTTGAATCCAAAGACAATTTCTTTTACTTCCTTGTGTTTTCTTCTTACTGCAACAATTTTCTTACTTCACTACTACATCTTTAATTGGAGTGTGATCAATCTGTAATCCAATTCAACTGTGGCTCTTCGTCTCAAGAATATTTTATTAGCAGTAGATCTTGTATTATTTTTTCTAAGTAGTTAATGGTGGCACTCTTTCTCCAGCACATAATTCACCTTCACTTCATCCTCTTGGAAGCAACTTCTGACTTCTTTTATCTAGTATAGCACTTCAATAAAGGAAGAGTTCTTTCCAAAAATCACAGGCAAAAATGAGAAAAATGGAAACTAAATAGACTAAATGGTAGTATCTCTCAGCCATGAAAGACAATGCAAGACTTGTCAAAGGGCATATTTCACATCATTACCCTCATTTTACCAAAACCATCTGTCATATGGTCCTCAAAAATTAACTTTAAAACTTTTATATATTAATAATTCAACTTAGTATTTAATGATATGCAATGAAGTTTCCTGAAACATTTTCACAGACAAGAAACTTTGGGCTGATATCCTCTCTACTACTAAATTGTGCCTTCTGAAGACATTGCAAAAAAAACATATTTGGCCCATTCTGGTTTCCTTCTCCAGGAATGACACTTATAATTTTGCTAGATTTCAAAGCTAAGTCAAACTGAGCCAAGTTAAGGTACCTAGAAAGTGTCTTGTAACAGCAACTCTTATAATGAGAACAGGAGCATATTTTGCAGTGATAAAAATGACAGACCAATTACAGTGAGCTTTAATTGTTATAGGTAAATTACACACAACAGATTTTATTAGTTCTAAACTAATGATTGTTATCAACCTGTCCTTTTATTATTTCATGTCTGCACTCTTCAGTTGATTAATACCTCCCGACTTTCATAGACAACCATAATATAAAACATAACGACAGCAACAGCAATTCTACTATAAATGCAAATCTAGTACTAATAGAAGATGCTAAATTCATTGCTTATATAATTTTTCAGTATTAAAGAGACTCACTCCATGGTATAACAAATTACTAGAGCAAGTGTTATTTTATTGTTGATATAATAATAAATGAAGTTTAGAAATAATTTCATAGGTACAAAGTTCAACCTCTGCCAATGAAAGTTTGGTCTCTACAAGAATGTTTTTTTCTGTGTAATTTAAATGACAAACGTTCTTGAAAGATTTCCTTAATTCTTACAGAAACAGTTTTAAAACACAGAGACTGACCAAACAACAAAGTAAATTTTACTCCCTAATCGAGTGTAGTTTTGCTGGTATTAAGAAAATGTACATTCTCCATTAAGGCTTCATTTGGCTCAGTTTAAATAGTCCACTATTAAGTATCTAATTAGCAGGAACACAATCAAGGAAAAGCTGAGATTGGAAGGGGCCTCTGGACACCATGAAGTCCAACTACCTTGCTCAGAGCAGGATCAACTAAAGCAGGTTGTCCAGGTCTCTGTCCTCTCAGGTTTTGAATATCTTGAGGGATTCAAACTGTCCAGCTTCTCTGGACAGCCTCTTCCAGTGCTGAACACATTTATTCTTATGATAATATGAAATTTTACTGTTTTTCATTTTGTGTTTGTTGTCTCTTGGACTGTCAGTGGGCTAAGAAGAATCTGGTTTCCATTTCTTCATTCCCTCCCATCAGGTATTTATAAACATTGGCAAGATCTGCACCCCCTTGCCAGCTTCCCAAACTTT
Source organism: Scytalopus superciliaris (assembly GCA_013400415.1). Classification (NCBI taxonomy): domain Eukaryota; kingdom Metazoa; phylum Chordata; class Aves; order Passeriformes; family Rhinocryptidae; genus Scytalopus; species Scytalopus superciliaris. The sequence continues at coordinate 32,586 of VXBX01004332.1, forward strand.
CTCTTCCCCAGACTGAACTGTCCCAGTTTTCTCAGGCTCCCTGTGCATGAAAGGTGCTCCAGTCCCATAATCATCTTTGTGGTCCTGCACTGGGTTCTTTCCCGTATGTTCATTACTTTCCTCTGCCAGAGAGCCCAGAAATGGACACCCTCATTACTGCTGAGCAGAGGAGAAGAATCTCTTCCTTGTACCTGCCAGCAATGCTTTTTCTGCTGCTTCACAGGATGCTGTGGTCCTTTTTTTCAATCGCAGTACACTTGTGGTTCATGGTCAAATTCTTTTTTGCAAAGCTGCTTTACAGACAATCAGTCTCTAGTGTTTGCTGGTGTGTGTACCTCTTCAGGTACAGAACTTGGAACTTTTCTTTAGTTAACTTCGTGGGATTGATCTTGGCCCTTTTCTTCAGCCTGTCAGGATTCCTCTGAATGGCGGTTCAAACCTTCGGTATTTGAGTTGCTCCTTGACATTTTTTTATCATCTGCAAACTTGTTGAAAGTGATATAAAAGGTAGATTTTCAAATTTGTGGAACACTTCATGATTCAGCAAGGACCTGCTGAAAATTTGCACTCTTTAATTTAAGTGCTAATGAGGTAGGCATGGTTTAAGTAAGTCTGTTCCTTTAGGCTTAGTTTCTTGGATAATTGTAATCCAAATGATCCACTGTTTTCAAAAGATCATGACATATTTCAGAAACCTCATGTGCTCAGAGAAATTTCTCTCTAAGGTCCTAAATGTAAGATTCAGTTTCCTGGACAAATATTCATCTTCCATTTTCCATTGTCCAGTTGTCCAAGGTGTTCTCTTAAGGCTGACAGATATGATCCATGCTATCAGCTACCAGAGTTCAACATGGTTCTAGAAAAACAAACAAAAATGGGGCACTCTAGCATATCTAAATCAGCACTAAATAAAATTAAACAGGCAAATAAATCCTATTTAAAGCATCCAGAATATCTCAAACTCTGTGGTAAGTTAGCTGGCATTTTCCAATATCAGTCTTGAATTAAGCTCTAAAACTCTTCTTAACTGATTTGATGAATGATGATCTTGTATTTTGGAATGGAATCTAAAGCCCCTAAGTTCCTTGTAGAAAAGATAAAATATATTTAGGGATCTCAACATGGTGTTTTATGAAACATTTCAAGGAATATATCCTTCATCTCTGAAAAAGGGTTCTGAGTTCTAATCTCCAAATGTCTTTAGGTGAGATGGAGTAGACAGAAAGCATCTGAGTTCTTAACTTATTTGGTTATAGCATGTTCCCTTTTTTTGATTTGTCTCTTACTCAATGAGTCCTAAATTCTGTTCTGGAATCCTGGTGCTAAGAGGAAAGTGATAAAATAGGTAAGTATTCCGTGCTCTGAAACAATTTTTTTTGTTTCAAGACTTTCTTCTAAGGAGTTAAACCTATGACCTGAACTCCCTTTTTGGCAAGAAGAGCATTAAAGCCAAGTCTCTCTCACCCTCTGGGTAAGTGTATGTAACCAGAAATGAAGGAACTAGAGCTTTCTAAAGAAAAATGAGAGAACTTTGCTTTTTGAGGTAGGTTGCTCTTCACTGGACGTCAGGTGCCCAACAAGACACTCTTATCACTCCTCTTGTCAGAGACAATAAGCTCATGAGTTGGGATATCGGTTACTGTCACAGGCAAAACAAACGTTATTTGGGAAAATTAGTTTAACTTATTGCAAATTATTTGCAAACAGAGTAGAATAGTGAAAAATAAGAACTAAACTAAAAACTCCTTCCCCCAACCACTCCCTTCTTCATTAGCTCAACTCCATTCTTAACTCTTCTGCCTCCTCTCGTCTGAGCAGCACAAGGATGAGGTTGTGGTCAGTTCATAACACTTTATCTCTCCTCCTCCTTCCTCATCATGCTTTCCCCTTGCTCTAGCACTGGGTTTCTCCCATGGGATACAGTCCTTCAAGAACTGCTCCAGTGTGGATCCCTTCTACATGGTGTCATAGTCAGGCACACACCTTCAGGATCTGATGTGCAGTGCTCCATGGGCTGCAGTTGGATCTCTGCTTCAGTGTGGGCCTCCATGTGCTGTAGGGGGACAGCCTGCCTCACCATGGTCTGCACCATGGGCTGCAAGGGAATGTCTAGGTGTTTGGAGCACCTCCTCCCCCTCCTTCTGCGCTGATCTTGGTGTTCGCAGAGCTGTTTCTCTCACATAATCTCACTTCTCTCTCCCAGCTGCTTTGTCATGTATTTTGTCCTTTTAAAAATATGTTGTCACACAGACACAAGCACTGTTGCTGGTGGGTGCGGCATTGGCCAGTTCTCAGTGCATCTGGGAGCCACATGAAACTGGTTCCTTCTAACACAGAGGCAACTTCTCATGTCTTCTCACAGAAGCCACCCC
>VXBX01004336.1:4603-30349 GCA_013400415.1 Scytalopus superciliaris
CGGGGCCGCCGCCGCCAGCCCCGGTCCCGGACCCCGTCCCGGCCCCGGAGCCGGTCCCGGGCGGGAGGACACCCCGCCGCCCCCCGCCCGCTGAGCCCCGGCCCGGCCATGGGGGCTCTGACCAGCCGGCAGAACGCAGGGGTGGAGGAAGTGGATATCCCCGCTAATTCCGTCTACAGATACCCCCCGAAATCCGGTGAGCCCCCCCGGGGGGGGGTCCCGCGTCCCGGTGCCGCCGGTGGGGAGAGGGAGAGGGGTACGAGCCGGAGGGGCAGCGAGCACGACCTTGCTCCGGGCCGGGGTGTCCCCGCGCACTCCAAAGCACGGGCACCCTAAAAATCTGTGCCTGGTGCGGGACGCCCTGGATGCGAGCAGGGATGGGGTCACCCCGCTCCGGGCGCCCCTTTGCCAGCCCGGCCCCGCTGCCAAACTTGGCCGAGTTGATGCGACTTTAATGACATTATTATTGTAATTATTTCTGTGCCCGTGGTCTGCGGCACCGGGCTCCGGCGGCGCTTTTTATATTTATAGCCTGTCGCTCTGGTGCTGGCTGCTCNTGGGGTCCAGCAGCGCTTCAGAGCCCCAAAAATACCGGCATCAGCGGATGATGCCCCGGAGCACCGCGAGTGTGTGTGTGTGGGGATTGCCACAGGATCCTTGCGGCACTGAATATTATTAATAGGCAACTATTTTGGTAGTTAATAGGATAAGGTAAATGCTTGGATCGTTAGCACTGTGACAAATTGCTCGCTAATTACAACTAAAGACCTCCTTAGGAAGAATTACAGCCAACACAAACCCTGCGCTTGTCCTGAAAAGCTGTGCTTGCCTTTTTTATTATTTTTTTTTAATTTTAACCTAAAATAGGTTGCACAGCTGGCTGGAGATGGCCGGTCCCTGGCAGCCTGTCCTCCTGTGGGGCTTCCCCAGCTCCCTCTTTTATGTGGTTTCAAGGCTTCTGTCACCTTGATGCCAGGTGAAGCCGGACCTTCCCGTCCATGGGTTTGCTCTTTGCAGGGGCTGTGGCCGCGTTAATTAAGGGTTCTTTTCCTTGTGACCCCGTCGTATTTAAGGGCTCTTGAAATACGAAAGACTGGAGGGTGTAAGTCCTGTGCCCTGTTCTGAGGGAGCAAGTGCACTCAGCTGGATACTTCCAAATTCATCTCAGCTGGCAGAGGTCACCGGGGTGATGCTGAACTCCGGCTGCCAGGGACAAACTGGGGTTCCTGGGTGTGCTCAGCGGGGCTGGCCCCACTGATGGGGCCAGGGCAGAGATGGGGGTGGACCCAGAGTTCTCGGGGAGAGGGGCAGGAGGTGCCCAAGCGACACGGCCATCTGCACTGGGACGAGTGGGAGATTATGNCTGCTCGGGAAAATCCTGGGTTTAAATTCCCGGGAGGATGAGGGAGGCTGGGATGGGAGGGATTGGAGGGGATCCCTCCTTCCCAGGGCTCTGCCCCACGGCAGCACCCCAGCCTCTGCCTTCCCGGCTCCTCTCCCCGCCTCGGGGCTCGGTGATGATGCATCTCTTGCTCCCGAATCTGGCCCTGTCTCAAACCTTGTGCGTGACCTTGGAAAATCCGTCCCTCCCCTCCTTGCCTCGCTTTTTCCCTGCAAGGGCCGGGCTGAGCGACTGTCCGGGGGGGCCATATGGGGGGCAGGGGAGGGGGGAGGTGATGGGGTCCAGCAGCGCTTCAGAGCCCCAAAAATACCGGCATCAGCGGATGATGCCCCGGAGCACCGCGAGTGTGTGTGTGTGGGGATTGCCACAGGATCCTTGCGGCACTGAATATTATTAATAGGCAACTATTTTGGTAGTTAATAGGATAAGGTAAATGCTTGGATCGTTAGCACTGTGACAAATTGCTCGCTAATTACAACTAAAGACCTCCTTAGGAAGAATTACAGCCAACACAAACCCTGCGCTTGTCCTGAAAAGCTGTGCTTGCCTTTTTTATTATTTTTTTTTAATTTTAACCTAAAATAGGTTGCACAGCTGGCTGGAGATGGCCGGTCCCTGGCAGCCTGTCCTCCTGTGGGGCTTCCCCAGCTCCCTCTTTTATGTGGTTTCAAGGCTTCTGTCACCTTGATGCCAGGTGAAGCCGGACCTTCCCGTCCATGGGTTTGCTCTTTGCAGGGGCTGTGGCCGCGTTAATTAAGGGTTCTTTTCCTTGTGACCCCGTCGTATTTAAGGGCTCTTGAAATACGAAAGACTGGAGGGTGTAAGTCCTGTGCCCTGTTCTGAGGGAGCAAGTGCACTCAGCTGGATACTTCCAAATTCATCTCAGCTGGCAGAGGTCACCGGGGTGATGCTGAACTCCGGCTGCCAGGGACAAACTGGGGTTCCTGGGTGTGCTCAGCGGGGCTGGCCCCACTGATGGGGCCAGGGCAGAGATGGGGGTGGACCCAGAGTTCTCGGGGAGAGGGGCAGGAGGTGCCCAAGCGACACGGCCATCTGCACTGGGACGAGTGGGAGATTATGGCTGGTTTGCCTTTAATCCGAGTGGGATTTGCCTTCAGCGCTGCCGGCAGCCTGAAGAGGGAGGACGTGCCGGGCGGCGGAGCCGATTCCTCCGTGGAAGGCAGCGCTTCTCACGCCTCGGATGCCGGCTGGAAGCAGCCCCTGGCTTTGGAAGCCGTGGCCCTGGAAGGGGGTCTCATGGGACCGTGGGGCATTTCCCTCTCTCTGTGGACGTGGCTTTGGCCATCGGGCTGCAGGCTCGCTTGGGATGGCCAGGGCAGCTGTGTCTTGTCCCAGTTGAAGCATGTCCGCATTCTGGGGGTCCCAGCCCCTCCAGGCAGGGTGCAAATGGGATTAATTAAGACAGAATTTTGAAGCAAAGGCTCGGGTTTACTTCAGTGGCTGGCAAAGGTGATGGGAGGGAGAGCCAGGGGGGCTGTTGATAGAGCCTGGCCGGTGGGATGGCTGTGGGGCAAATCCTCAGCTTGCAGCCCTGTCCCTGGCTGAGGCTGGCACTGAGCTCACCTGGAGCTCCACATGGCACCATGAGCAGGGCTCTGGCTGGGCACAGGGGTTAAGCTGGCAGTGCCACCCCCAGTCCTGGGGGCACAGCCCCTTGGTGGTGGCACTGCCACAGCAGGCGAGGGCTGACGCAGCAGTGCTGCAGACAGGGTTTGGCATCACCTCCAGCTGCTGCTGGTCCTGTTTGCCTGCTTTAGAGCACTGAATTAGATAATGGGCTGCCCAGGGGCACCCAGAGCCTTTTAAGCATCACAGCACCCTGTGCTGGCACCCACTGCCGCAGGGTATCCCTGTGCCAGCACCGTGCCATGGCCACCAGGCTGGGCTGATCACCGGCTGTGCAAACCCAGTGCTTCTCTCACCAGGAGTGTGCAAATGGGCTGGGAGTGAGCTTTTTTTATTTCAGCTGTTTTGGAGAGCGAGGCTGTAATGCTGGAGAGCCAGAGGTTGCAGTACCAGAGCTGAGCAAGACCCCAGCAGGGCAGTGATGGCTCAGGGGACAGGGCAGGACATGTGCCACTGTGTGCCAGAGCCAGGGGCACGGCACACACCAGGGTCTGCTCCCGTGGGATCCTCACCCTGCTCTGGGTACTTGGACAAGGTGACATCCCTTGGCACTCATGAGGAAAAGGGGCTGACAGCTGGTGCCAGATGTGTCCCGTGTGCTGGTGCTGGCAGATGTGCAGGGCACACTTTTTTTGCCAGGAACCTCAAGTAGTTTGGGCTTATTCCTCCTTTCCAGCAGCCCTTCCCAAGATGTGACCATCCTTGACGGGCTCTCCTTCCCTGGGAGTAGGCGTTGGGTAAGGATTTACAATTAGCTGATAATAAGGTGTCTGCTCCTGGGAAGGTGCTTCCCTCCTGTGCCACCTGCCAGTGCCCACAGAGTCACCAACACACTCCTGACGATGCCCTGGGTTTTCCCGTGGTGGTGCTTCCCTGGAAGACCCCATCACGAGTCGAGGCTTTTGTTTAATGGCAAGCGTTTTGGAGGATGTTCCCTGGGAGGGAGCACAGGGCTGGTGCTGTCTGCTTTGAAGGGGGAGCTGAAGCCTCTCGGGGCTGTGCTGGGAGCCTGCAGCACCCAGGGATGCTCCCAATCCCTGGCAGGGAGACTGGGTATTGGCAGGGTGGTCCTTGCCCGCTCTGCCCATCCTACAGGAGCCCCCAGCACCCACCAAACTACAGCTGGGGACATCGAAGAGAGCCTGTGCTCCATTTTCCAGCTTTTTCACGGTGCTGGGGCAGCTTTTCTCCAGGTTTAGGTATTGTTTTTTTTACAATCTCCTGCTTTTGCTCCTTGTTGGTGCCAGGAAAAGCTCTGGATGGCCCCGTTCTCCCCCGGCCGTGCCGTTTCAGGCAGCTCCGAAGGCACTTTGCTCTTGGGGTTTTATTTTTTTTCCACGTGGCCGAGTCCTTCCAGGCGAGCTGCCTATAAATTATGTACATGGAAAATGGGACCTGAAAGCAGCAGGCATCAATAATTGATGGTCGACGTTTTGCTAACGGGCACGCTGCATCCGGGCATCCCAGTGCCACGGGGCCTCGGAGCCAAGCTGTGCGGCCCCACTCATCCCTCCTGCCCCACTGCTATATCCCCACTCCTCCTCCCCTTGGGCTTTTGGGCTCGGGTTTGGTGTTTAAATGCAAGTATTAAAGCCTGATCCAGCCCTGGACAGTCCCTGCATCCCTCTTGACTGCAGTCCCCACAAGCAGAGCTGCAGCCCAGGTTTGAGCTCCTTTGTCTGTGGACCCCAAAGGGATTTAGTTTTGGGGTGTCCCCGGGGAGGCTCTGAGTGGATCTGTGCAGTTGGGTTTGGGTTTTTAATAAGCCAGACCCTGTCCCTGTGGCTGTCAGGATGCAGGACCCTGTGCCAGCCTCTGCTGGCTCTGGGATGCTTCTGCTCACCCCTCACTGCTGCCCCATCCCTGCCCACTTCCCCCTTTCCCTTCTTTTCTCACCTCTTGCCCAGCTGGATCCTGTGCCACAATGTGCTTTCCCAGTGCAGCCCGGATCTCATGGACAAGGAGCAGGCACCAGTCAGCTCTTGTCCAGGCTGGAAGGGAAATCTCTTCTAGTGAAGTGCCTGACCTGGGGGCTGCTCCCAACCCTGGGGAACGGGACATCCCAGTGTTTTGGCTCTGTGCTTTACCCTGTAAGGGAAGAAGGGTCGTTGCCTGGTGTTCGTCAGGGCACTGTGGGGCACTTTGCAGTGGGAATTGCTGAGCTCCCAGCGGGTCTACAGCCCCCCACAATCCTCCCTTCTGCAGGTGAGCCCTTCTTTGGGAAGGCTGCAGGCTGAGAACTGACAGAACTCAGTTCCTGGTGGCAGCTGCAGCAAATCTGTGCCTGTGCCTGGCTGTGGACACGCTGCCTTGGGTGGCACACGAGGTCTGTGTGGCCGGGCTCTGGGCAGGATCAACCCTGCCTGTTTTGAGGGCTGTGTGCCTGGTCCATGCTGCCCCTTCCTGGCAGCATCCCTGGGCATGTGGGAGCCAGCCTGGCTCCTCTGGGACTTGGAGGGTTCTTGGTTCTCTGTCAGGTCAGGCTGTGCTGCTGCCTCTCCTGCCTCCTCGGGGCATGAGCTGGTGTTTATGACAGGGATTAGCAAGGAGCTGCTCTCCTGCTCTGCCACCCTGGAGCCATCTCCTCTTTCTCCTCACAGACCAGGATCCGGCTGCCCCTGCCAGTGCAGGGATGGCTGAAGGTCGGGCTGACCTTGGGTGGCTCAGGCCATGCTGGGGCTCACAGGGATATCCCCAGCAGGGGAAGGGGAGCAGGTGCTGCAGCTGACCAAGCTCTGGGGTGCAAATCTGCTCCCCTTAAATCCCACAGGGTGAAGGAGCCCCTGGGTCTGGTGCTGCCATGGGACTACACCCCTGCACGAGCCTCTCCCCATCCTGGCTCTGCCTGCCCAGGTTTTGGCTGTGGTAGCCGATGTGAGGAGAGGGGATGCAGGGCAGTCAAGGAGTGTTGCTTCTTAGCCAGCTCCCCCTTTGCCTCTGCCTGCCTGGGGGCTGTCAGCATGTGAGCTCAACCCGAAAGGCTCCCAGCAAGGTGACCCTGGGGACAAAGTCACCTCAGAGCCATCGATCCGGTGGCTTCGTGCCGCTCCATCGCCCGGCTGAAACCCCCTCCTTCCCTCCCCCTCCGCTCAGACACTCGCTGTGTTTTCCTTCCAGGGAGCTACTTTGCCAACCACTTCATCATGGGCGGCGAGAAGTTCGACTCCACACACCCCGAGGGGTATCTCTTCGGGGAGAACAGCGACCTCAACTTCCTGGGGAACCGGCCCGTGGTGGTGGGTACCGGAGGGGGCGCGGGGCTGGGGGCGGATCAGGGGTGTCGTGGGGTGTCCCTGACTGTCCCCCCTGCAAGGGCAGAGCCAGCCAGGCACACTCAGGGTGGCCCCAGTGGATTCTCTGATGCCTAATATAAGGGTTGGGTACTTGCTGCAGCCTGTCCTCACTGGGGGACTAACACCTGATTTAATCCAGCTCCTTCTTTCTCACTCCCTCTCCAAGACCTGCTTTTCCTTTTGCTTTTCCAGTCTCAGCCAGGAGCCATACCCCAGCCCAGAGGGCACAGGGTGGGGAGCATGCCAGAGCAGTGCTGTCATAGTATAGGGTAGAGTATCTTGGACAGGAGAAGATGAAAGTATTCCCCAAGCTCTAGCAAAAAAAGAAAAAGGGAAGAAGAGNAGTGGGGTTTGCAGTGCTGGGTGCTGCCAGTTCCAGCTGGTCTCAGGGCGTGGGGGAATCTGCAACCCACACTTCTGGAGGTGTTTTTTGAGTCTGCTGCCTTTGGGAAGGGAGGAAATGAGACCAGAGTTCAGCCATGGGAGTGACATCCCCAGCTCCATCTCAGCAGGGTGGCTCACCAGCATCAGCTGCAGCAGCTGTGGGGGAGAGATCAAGTGTTAATTCAAGGTGAGGAATTAAAAAGCACTAAAGCTTTTCTGTTGAGTCAAGATAAACTTGCCTGGTGCTTTGGCCCAACTCTCAAGCACTGCCTGCTCCATGTTGGGCTGGCAGGGCTGCTGCCAGCCAGATTCCTGTTTCCTGCTTGGAATTGGCTTTGGCAGCATTTTGGCAGCATCATGCAGTCCTTCAGCAGGGAAGTGTCCAGCCCTGGGCTGTGCCAGAGCAGGGATCCCGGCAGAGCCAAGGACAGAAGCCCTTCCAAATCCAGTGAATGCTGGGTGGGCAAAGGCAGAGCCTCTTTCTTCAGCCTCTGTGCTTTCCCAGAAAATGAGAAGCCAGCACTTGGGGTCTCTCTCCAGCAGTGACTGCTGAGAAATCCTCTTGATTGCAGTAAAAGCCTCTAAACTGCCCAGTGAGCAGTTCCCGAGTCAGTGGCCCCGACAGCAGAGCAGCAGGGAAGGTAAAGGAACAGCTTGGAAACAGCAGAGAGAATTAATACAGCGTCACAAGCTAAATTGCATTGCTCCAGCTCAATTACCGATGGCCCTGGGCTGCGGAGCTGTGACCAGGATCCCTCTCCCTGGGGAGCAGGGGCAGCTTTGGGGCTGGGCTTTTGGGTCAGGCCGGTTTGGGGGGCTCAGGGAGGGGTTGGGGAGGACCTGTGTTGGTTCTGGTCCAAGCCTGTCTCCAGGCAACGCTTGGGCATCTCTGATGCCGTCTCCAAGTCTTGTCCTGATGCTTTTGGGCTGCGATGCTTTTGTGTTCTGGACCTGGTTGGGCTGCTTGGCCACTGCCTTTTTGTTGGGGGATGAAGGGCCAGGAAGTCCTGGAAGAATTGTGTCCCAAGTCCTCTCTGAGCAGAGCACTTTGAGCTATGAACAGCACTGCTGCCACAGGGATGTGCAGAGCCCCTGGAGGCTGTGCAGGTTCTCCCCTCCATGGATACATGATAATCTGGATTTTCCAGCTGGGAACAGGTTCCGAAGGGGCTGGGAAGGGTGTTGCAGGTTTAAGTAGCTGCCACCACGCAGGGACTGAGGAGTGGAGGAGCTGCTGGTGGCACCCAGAGAGCACAGGGAAAGCCGGGGACCGCTGAAACGTGACACTGGGTTTCCCTGCCCACGCAAACCTGCCAGGGTCTGCTCGTAGAAAAACCCCAAGAAAGTTTTTTTGAGGGTGGTTTTTTCACTGTAACAGAAGCTGGCGTGGAACAAATGTTGCTACAGACACGTGGATGATGTTCTCCACCACAACCGTTACCCACTTTTTTTCTGCCGTGTTTCAGCTTGATTTAAAGTGAGGAGATGCAAAGCATCCTCTGAATGCCCCCTTTCTGATGTGCAAATCTGGCTTGCAAAATTTAATTTTAAAAAAACCCAAAACATACCCAGCCACCCCCAAAAAAGAGCTGCTCACACGTGGGTGTGAAAAAGCCCAGAGCAGTTTCTGCAGCAAAAAAATTTGCCTGTGGCACTTCCTCATCCTGCCCAGCTCAACGGCCCCTCTGGGGGGCACCCAGGGGACCCCTTCCCTCCTCTGCCACCCACCCCTGGGTGCTGCAGCTGGGAGGGGCTTTGCACCCGTGGGTGCTCTCCCTGCCAGGGCTGGTGCAAACAAACAAGTTTTAATTACTTCGTTAGTTTGAATAGCAGGGGATGTATCGCAGCATGGCACGACGTGTCGTGACATGGCTCAGCTCCAGCCCGCAGGCCTTTTCTCACTTGCTGCCTTCCAGCTGCAGTGGGTGACTCTGCAGGTGCACAGTCCTGCAGGTGCACGTTTAGTCATTCATTAAAAACTTCGTTAACACCTGGTTAATGATTCTACTGCCCTTTTCCCCTCCCAGAGGAGTTAAGAGGAGTGGGATGCAGCTCCACGGTGCTGGGAATTAATTTCCAAAGCCTCTGCTGCCATCAGCCACGCTGCACCCAGCCTAGGCTTTAATCTGCCTTTTGATGGCCCCAGTGGGATCAGAGCCATGGGGCTGTTGAGTGTTGTAATGCTGGGGTGGTGGAGGAGGGATGGGGCAGAGCTGTGCCTGCACTGCTGGGTTGTTCCAGCTGCCTGTCCCATCCTGTCCCTCTGAGCCCAGCACGGGTTCCCGTCTCTCATCCATCCTGCTCTGCAGGGCTTTGGGGGCAGGGAAGGTGGTGATGGTTTTGGGGACAGGTTAGGTGACGCTGGGTTTCCCATGTCAGGGCACCAGGAACATGGGGAATGGGCACTTGCCTCACTGCAGGGCATCCCCAAGTGCCACCTGCAATTTGGTGTTGCCCTCGGTGTCAGGGCACAGTTGGGTGCCTAGCTGTCCCTGAGCTTCCCTCCTCTCTGGGCTGGGAGTGGCTGGTGGGGGTACAGTGGGACACTATTCCCTCTCCTAAGACAGCAGGTGAGGCTCTTTGAGCATCTGCCCTCCCTGATGACACCTGACACCCTCCTGGCTCTGGCTGTCCCCTGGCACACAGTGACAGCTCGCCAACAAGCTGGGCCCTATTTGGGGCTGATACCTCCTGAACCTCAACCTACCTGGGAGATAGAGAGGGGGAAGGTGGGTCCTGCATCCCTTCTCCAGGACCCTTGGTCTCCCTTGGGTGGCTGCAGTGCCAAGGAGAGGGTGTCCCCTGGGTGCCACTGTGTCCCCTCTCCCCAGCAAGCCCTGTAGCCCCTGTGCAGGTGGACAGGAAAGACTGGGAAGGACAATGTCACCTTGGAGGATGGATGCTGCTGCCTTCCTGCTCCTGCCCAGCCACCCCACTGGCTCCCTGCTCTGGAGGAGCAGGACTGGCAGGAATCCCACCACCCAAATCCCGTGGAGGAAATGGCTACACTTGTGCCTGTCCTTGGCTGGTGGGCAGGGAGGCAGCTTCAGCCTCATCCAGCAGCCTAAAAATCCATCAGCAGCTGCCAGCCTGTGCCCTGCATCCTCCTCACCCTCCAGCTGAAGGGACAAGGAACAGCCCATCTCTGCATGACCCTTCCCCAGTGAAACTGTCCCTGCAGATGGTTTTGGGCTTGCTGTTTGCAGAGAGATGTCCTTGTCACCATGCTGCCCACCCTGCTCCCTCCGTAGGGTGTTGGATCTGGGTCACTGGTGGGTCCACAGCCACTACAGCCCCCCGTGTGCGTCTGCCTTCACCGCTGTCTCTCTCATCCTAGTTCCCTTACGCTGCTCCACCTCCTCAGGAACCCGTGAAGACCCTCAGGAGCTTAATCAATATCCGCAAGGACACCCTGCGCCTCGTCAAGTGAGTGCAGGCACCCCAGGGCCGTGAGCCACGGGGAGGGAGGGCTCTGGCTGGCTGCCCCCAGGGGACGGCGTGCTTGGGGCTGCTCTCATTCCAGCACGGGCAGGTAGAAGGGATGAGCCTTTCTCTCCAAATGTCCCCTTCCCCTCCCGGTTCCCGCGTGCCAGCACAGGCAGTGCCGCAGGATTAAAGGAGCTTAGTGCTCCCTTTGAAGTGCTTTGCTTCTTCTTCCTCCCCCACCTTCCAGAGGCTTTGCTGGAGGGAGGGCTGGGGATTGCGGCAGGGCGGTGAGATTTGGGATTACGGCTGAAATCTGTCTGCGGCACTTCCCCGGCGCGCAGGCTTGACCTTGGGGCGTGCCAGGCCCTCCTGGCGTGCCTCAGTTTCCCCTGAGGGTGGGCAGCAGCCCCTTTTTGGGGCCATCAGTGCTGGAGCACCCGAGGGGTGCCCGTCCCCTGGACCCTTTGTGCTCCCCAGGTGCTCGGAGGAGGTGAAGACCCCCGGGGAGGAGGTCAGCAAAGCCAAGGTGCACTACAACGTGGAGTTCACCTTCGACACAGACGCCCGCGTGGCCATAACCATCTACTACCAGGCAACTGAGGAGTTCCACAACGGGATGGCAAGGTGAGGAGCCACCAGCCTGGCCCATGTTGCCCTCTAGCCTGGCCTGTGTCCCCCCCCCCCTCAAGCCCAGTGTGTGTCCCTGGCTGATGGGACTGGAGACTCTCCCCACTGCAACATCTCTCCTCATCAGCTGCTGGGGGGGCTGGGGATGGAGGGGGATGCCTTGTTTCCCCCAGATGCCCTGTCAGCTCCTGCCACCCTCTTCACTATCCCATCCTGCTCCCTCTTTTTACCTTCAGGTCAGAACAGAGACCAGCAGAAATCATTGTCCCTCCCAGCCCTCACCAGGTTGAATGAGGGGTTGTGTCTGTATCTCCTCCTGTGCTGTGTTGGCTGGCCTGTGTTTATTTAAGCCATGTGGATTTTTTTTTAGCCTTTTTTAGGACTTTTTACCTCAGCCCCAAGAGACATCTGAGAGGGGAGAAGGGACCCCCCTCTCTCCCATCTTCCTGGCATCTCTGTGATCTGGGGGGGACCAGGGAGAGTGTGGGGACACCTGTGGTGCCCTGACTCTCTCCTCTCCCCATGGAACAGCTACATCCCCAGGGACAACAGCCTGCAGTCGGAGACAGTGCACTACAAGCGAGGGGTGTGCCAGCAGTTCTGTGTGCCCTCCCACACCATCGACCCCTCCGAGTGGAGCGAGGAGGAGGTGGGTCCCCCCAGCCCTGGCATCCTCTGCGGGGTCGGGTATGGTGGGGGAGGTGGGATGAAGCTTCTCTCACTGTTCCATCTCACCAATCCTCTCCTCCTGTTTCTCTCCAGCTGGGCTTCGACCTGGACCGGGAGGTGTATCCCATGGTGGTGCAGGCTGTGGTGGATGAAGGAGAGGGTGAGGAGTGGGTTCCGTGCTGGGATGGGCTTTCCCAGTTGCTGGCATTGTGATGCCAACTGGGCAGAGCCTCCTGCTCTTCCTCACTGCCACTGTGGCTCTGCCTGAGCCCTGTGTGTCCTCTTCTGTCTTGCAGAGCACATCGGGCACTGTCATGTGCTGCTGGCCACCTTTGAGAAGGTAAATGCCAAACTGTGGCCATGCTCCCCCTCCTACTCCCTTACCTCCTGGGAACAAGAGCCTGGAGAATCCCTGCAGGGCTCAGGATGGTTCTGCTGGGCTGGGGCTGTTTTGGGGCTGCTCCTCAAATTCTGGGACTATCTCCTCATTTTACACACCCACTTTTGAGCCCTTTGGGCTCAAGTCCATCTCCCTCCCTCCAGCAAGTCTCCAGCTTTGCAATACATGTGACATCCCACAGCTACCTGGTACTGGGGTGTCAGGAAAAGCCAGAATTCCTGCCAAATGGACTGGTTGGGAGCGAGGAGGGAGTGGTGATGGGGTGGGTGCTCCAGCACAGCAGCCCATGAGTGCCCACCTGTGTGCTCTCTCCTCCTTCCAGCACAGCGATGGCACCTTCTGTGTGAAACCTCTCAAGCAGAAGCAAGTGGTGAGTGTCTGGATGTTCCCAGGATGGTGGCAGCTGCCCTGCACGCCCTGCAGAGGGAGTCCCAAACCCCGGAGTGGGCAGCAGCCTGCCCTGCCCCTGCCCCTGCCCTGCCCCTGCCCTCCCCCTGCCTCCTGGGGAGCTTTTAGAATGCAATTTCGAGTGTGTTGATGCAAAGGGAATCGATGTATGTCTCTGCTTCTCACCCTTCCCCGTGGGGTTGCAGGTGGATGGTGTGAGCTACCTCCTGCAGGAGATCTATGGCATCGAGAACAAGTACAACACACAGGATTCCAAGGTATGTCCCTGCATCCTGTGCCTCTTCCCTCATCCCCTCTTCACCTAGCACGGGTCTGGCCGCTAAAACACATTCAGCAGCACAGCACAGAGCTGCTGGTGTTTGGGGACACTTTGTGTTGGCATTGAAGCTGCTGGAGGCAGAAAGCTGAAGGACTGGGCTTTTCCCCCCATCCTTTGTGGTCCCTTGGGAGGGTGATAGCCAGACCTTGCTGGTTTAGACAGGGAGAGTGGGACTCAAGGCACGGGATGTGTCTCACACTCTGCTTTATACGTGTAGAAGTTGGACTGAAAGTTGTATCCCCCTGTGGGGTTCTTGTTCCCTCTGGCCCCATCTCCCAGCCCCCAGGAGGGGAGGAATAAGGTCCAGGGGTGTATCTCGAGAGCACTCAGAGCACCCAGCTAGTATTTTAGAGCATCCCACCCTCATGCCACGTGGGCTGGGGACCCTGAGGCTGAGCGGTTCCCATCCTTCCCTTGGGGCAGGTGGCCGAGGACGAGGTGAGTGACAACAGTGCCGAGTGTGTGGTCTGCCTCTCGGATGTGCGGGACACCCTGATCCTGCCCTGCCGGCACCTCTGCCTCTGCAACACCTGTGCTGACACCCTGCGCTACCAGGCCAACAACTGCCCCATCTGCAGGCTGCGTAAGGGCCGGGGGGCTGGTGCCTTGGGTGGGATGGCTGGCGTCTCTGGGAGTGGGGCTGGCGTCTCTGGGAATGGGGCTGGCGTCTCTGGGAATGGGGCTGGCGTCTCTGGGAGTGGGGCCGGCGTCTCTGGGAGAGGGGCTGTCATCTCTGGGAATGGGGCTGGGGTGTCTGGGAACAGGCTGGCATCTCCCATCTTTCCTTCTGCAGTCCCTCCAGCCCCATGCGTGGTGACGCTGTGCAGAGTGGGGATGCCCCTCTTGGGAAACGGGTTGGCATTTTTTTTTCAGGGGGTCTCCTCTCGGCACCCAGTTTTCACCCCACCCTTTTCCCCTGCTGCTGCAGCTTTCCGAGCCCTGCTTCAAATCCGAGCCATGAGGAAAAAGCTGGGTCCCCTCTCGCCCACCAGCTTCAACCCCATCATCGCCTCGCAGACCTCCGACTCTGAGGAGCACTCGGTCAGTGCCTGGCTGAATGCCGAGATCAGGGTGGGCATGTTTGGGGATCCAAGTGCTTCCCAGGGGAAAGGCTTATTTATTTAATGCAAATTGATCAAAATGCAGGGGTTGGCACTGTGAAAAGAACGGGCTTCTGGCTGGGTGTCTGTTCTCGGGGTTTTAGCTTCTTGGTGGGACATCTTGAGCCCACCGGGAGCAAGAAGGATCCTCACCCTGTCTCCTCCCTCTGTTCAGTCCTCAGAGAACATCCCCCCGGGCTACGAGGTGGTGTCACTGCTGGAGGCCCTCAACGGGCCACTGACACCCTCACCAGCTGCTCTGCCACTGCGTGCCCTGGGGGACCCCCCGGGCATGGGGACCCTCCCCTCCTATGGCAGTGACGGCCCCCTGCCCGCCCTGAGGGCCCTCTCGCCCCTCCAGCGCCTGCCCGACTGTGGCCCCCCAGGGCTCAAGCTGAAGAAGAGCATCTCCAAGTGAGTACCAGGGTGGGCACAGGGGGCTGGAAGGGCTGGGAGGGTCTGTGGGCAGGGGTGAAGCCCTCTGCTTTGCCCTCTCTGGCCAGGTCCATCTCACAGAACTCCTCCATCCTGCCTGAAGAGGAGGATGAGAAGTCATGCACCGAGTCAGAGCCGAGGGTGTCCAGGAGGAGATCCCCAGCCCGGCACGAGGAGGTGAGTGCTCTCCAAAATGTGCTGGTGATGATTCGAGGCACTGGGAGGGGCAGCAGGTTTTGGAGGAGGCTTGGAACCAGAGGGGGCTGGCTGGGGTTTGCCCTTCCTGGCTCTTCCCCTGTCTGTAAGGATGCCTGGGTGAGGCTGTCCATCCATGCTGCATATCCCTCATCCTGTTCTCCCCATGGGCTGCTCTTGCAGGAGTGTGGCGCGACGCCGGAGAGTGAAAACTTCACCCTGTCGTCATCAGGAGCCATCGACCAGTCCTCGTGCACTGGGACACCCCTCTCCTCCACCATCTCGTCCCCAGAAGGTACAGCACGGTGGGGCTTGCAGGTGCTGGCAAGGCAGGAGAGTGGCATCGTGGTCTCGGGGCCATCCTGCTGCAGGGGAATGCACAGTGTGTGCCTGTGGCCCCTTCCCACCCTGCCACAGACATTGCATGGAGCCCCAGAGTGTCACCTCTGCTTTGTCACCCAGAGACCTGGAGATGGGGGTCCCAGGGGCACCAACTGCCTCTGCTTTGTCATTTATAGACACAGAAATGGAGGGCTGTGAGCCCCAGAACCCACTGCAGGCAGCATTGCACCTATCATGGCATGCAGCCAGACTTTCCTCTGTGCCCCACTCCTCCTCATTAGCCACCTCTTTAATTAGTGGGTGCTGTGCTGTGGTTTGCACTGATGGGCTGGGGGGGGTCCAGCAGCCCCACTCAGCCCCTGCTCTCCCCCAGAGCCCGTGAGCAGCAGCCTGGCTCAGTCCGTCATGTCCATGGCCTCCTCCCAGAGCCAGCACTCCCAGCTCAGCACCGACACCGTGTCCTCCATGTCTGGCTCCTACGTCGCTCCTGGCACGGAGGAGGAGGAAGAGGAAGAGGAGGAGGGGGACATGCTCCCCTCGCCCGTGGCCGCAAGCGCCACAGCCTCCGAAGGAGAGGTAGGGGCTGCAGGGTTGTTGATGTTGCCCCTTGCCCCCAAGCTGGAGAGCTTCCCCAGGGGATGGAACTTCTCTTCCAAACCCCCTGGCACCTTCCATATTTCCCACCTTCTTCCCACAGTCAACGCCTGTGGAGTCCCCGGACGTAAACTTTGTCAGCATCTCTGCCGAGGAGCACGATGCTGAGGTAACCATAACCACCCCGTGAGGGACTGGGAGCTGTGGTGACAGCCAGGGTGGTGGGGGCATCCCAGTTGCATCTCTGGGTGCCCGTGAAGTGGGAAGCTGGGCAGTTGGCACCACATTACCCCGGGGCTGGGCTGGGGAAGGAGCTGCCCCCACATCCACATCCCTGCAGGCTGGATGGGGCAGTGGGGCTGTCCCCTACCTGTGATCATCCTCCTGGTCCATGGAGTGCGTGGGGCCAGGGACATTCTCCCAAAGGGACCTGGTGACAACCCCCAGCACAGCCCCTTGGCTAACGCTGCCTCTCACCTGTGCCACAGGGCAACGACGTGCTGGAGGACGAGGACGCCTCTCCCACGCAGGAAGATGGTAAAAGGCCCCGGGTTGCTGTTGTCCCCTCACGTTCAAGTTGCTGTCACTGGTGGGCAGCCACCAGTGGTGGGTGCCGTGCTGTCCCCAGCCCCCCTCCCTGCCAGCCGCCATCAGGGACAGCCCTGAGTGACTCTGTGGGCACCAGAGCCAGGGAAACATCAGTCACAGCAGGGCCACCCACGGGTGGGTTGAGCACCAGCCAGCTGTCCGTGGAGACCCCAGTGAGCTCAGTGCAGGACGTGGAGCAAGCGATGGTTGGTGTGCAGGATCCAGTGGTTTTTCCAGCAAGCCAAGTGGGAAAGAGGTTTCTCTGTGTTTCCCCCCTCACCAAGGTTTTCCTCACATCTCTGAAAGCCTCCCCTGTAGGGATCAACGTCTGGGCTGATTCCCATAGGGAGGGGCTGCAAAGCTGTTCCCCTTGGGATGCTTTCCTCACCTTTTTTGGCCTGCCCTCAATGTGCTTTTGCAAGTCAACACATGCACATCAGGGGCTCCTCTTGCCTCCTCCCTTGAGCTTAAATAGCCAAGGAAAGAGGTGCCATTGGCCACCAACCACCCAGGATTGCTTTTGGGTAACAGGGAGGCTCACAGTGTGCCCCCTCCCACATCTGCAAGTTTCTCGTTAGCAAAAACGTGCCAAAACTGTTTCCCCATCCGACCCTGACTCTCAGCCAAGCTGGAAAGCAGGAACACCCATCCCCAAAATGTGGCCTCTGCCCTGCAGAGAGGCTCTTGCTAATGGGGAGGCTCAAATATGACAAAGAGGGACAATGAGTGGCTGTGGTGGACACCCACAGGCATCCCAACAACTCCAGGAGCAGGATGGCCTTTCTCCTTAGACCACGGTCCTGTGCTGGTTCTCAGTGGGGCTTAGTTGGGAACATCCCTCCTGGGGTTCAGTCGCCTGCATCTGATGGATGCAGGTAAGAACCCGGAGCCGATCTCTCATGCGGGTGATGCTGAGAAGCAGAGTTACCTCCCTCGGCCCCCAAAAGCCTCCATCTCCCTGCAAAAGCTTGGCTACGGCTTCTTTTGCCCCACGCATCCAGCTGCTGCCTCCTCCCGCCATCCACACGCCTCTCACACGCACTGGTGGTGCTGGAGAGGCACTGGCAGGAGGTGACGGATGCCACCACAGCCTGGCTCTACTGACCAGGGGACCTCCTGGCTGTGCTGTGGGGAGGAAGGTTTGGCTGAACCCTGGGCAGGCTCACGTGTGTGCCCATGGCTGCTGCCCCACTGCCCTGCGATGGGGCCGGTGCCAGGGAAGGAGCAGCTCGGGCCGTGCCCAGGCGTTATTGTCCGCTCTTCACCCGCTCCCACCGTGGATGCATTGGTTTTGTTGATTTTATTTTTTTCGTTGAAAGAGGCTGGGGAGGGGAGAGGAGAAGCCCCAGAAATCCCACCCCCCTCAGTGCTAAAAAGGCAGCGTGGAGCCCCAGCACCATTAACTGCCTTAACTCCCTTCCAGGCCCGAGGACAGGCGCTTTCCTCGGTCTGAGGTGTGACAATAACAATGACATGGGCATCGCACACGTGAAAGCGCTGGACAATAAACTGTGCTCTGAGGCCTGCTTACCTGGTGAGTGGCCGTCTGCTGAACATGAACTTGGGGTGGGGGGGGACAGTTCCACTCTTCCCTGCATCCCCCCAGCCCTTTGCGTCCATCCCTCCTCTCCCATCGCCATCATTCCCGCCATCCCAGCCGCTGCCACCCCCACCAGGTTGTCCCCAGTGCACCCCACCCCCCGTTCCAGTGCAGGGCAGAGCACCAGGCACGTTCCCAGCTATAGGTCAGGGTGGTCTCTCCCCACTGGGATGTCCCCACGGGGCTGCAGCCCTGCCTTGATGGAATGCTCTGTGCCTCGGCCAGGGAGCTGCTGGAACCCCCAGGGACACCTGGGAAGGTGACACAACTGTAGCCTGATCCAGGCTCGTGGTGGGTGCAGCAGTATTTGTGTTGGGATGTGATCCACAGCCAGTCCAGCTTTGCAGCAGGGGCTGCCTGCCTCTTTCTCTTCTTCCTCCAAGGCCAGGGAGATGGGGCATGTCAGATCAGGTCATCTTTCTACAGAGCTCCACATTCATCCCTCTTTCCCATTTCTTCACACTTTCTCTCTGACCCTCCTTCCAGTTCTGTTTCTTCCCACCCTCTCTCCATCCTTTTATTTTTCTTCTTTTCTTCCTTCCCCCCAGGCTCCTCCATCCTTGTGAAAGTTCATGTTCGCTCTGTGCCAACACGGTTTTCTCCACCCATGCTTGTGTCCCCTCCCTGCCCAGAGTTGCACAAAGGTGACAAATGTATTGGTGACCCCTGGTCCCCTCAGGGGCCAAGGGGGGCAGTGGGCTGGGGCCCCTGCCCAGCACTGCAGGCTCTGTTTCCTCAGCTTGTGTGTGGGGAAACGAGGCAAAAAGCTAAGACCCCTCTCAGAGGTCTCCATCAGTACATTTGTGGACAAGCTGAAAGCAACTCTGCCCCTGCCTTGCCCCTTTGGCTAACTTTGTGGCAGGTCCCAGACCTGTAGCAAGTGCTGGAGAGCCAGGAGGGTGGGTGAAACCCACTGGAGAGAAAGGTTTCTTCCCCCCTGCTCCTGTGGGAAAGCCTCCTCTCCTGCTGCCTTGCCTGTTCCTGGTGGTTTCTGTGCTGGAGAAACACATCTGAGGCTCTTGGGGAGGAACAGACTCCTGCCACAAAAGTCCTGTGTCCCCTCCATCACCCTCTGGCAGCATCTGGCTGAGCCCTGTCAGCCTGGGGGGGACTGGGAGGGGGCTGGGGGGTCCCAGCAGCACCTCTGCCTTGCTGGGGGAGCCTGGCAAAGCATCCCTTGGCTGTGGCACCAGCCAAAGCCATCCTTGACTGCATCCCCGTGGCTGTGCCGGGGGGAGGATGAGGAAGGGGGAGCTTTGCAGCCCAAACGGCTCCAGCACGGGGTCAGATTCTTGCTGTGCTGTGAGGATTGCTCTGGCAATGTTCCCTGGAGTCCAGGATCTGGCCCCTGGGCCCAGCCCAGCCAAGGATGGGCTCTCCATCCTTTGGCCACCACGCCTGTCCCTGTGTCCAGTGGCTGTGCTGCTTGGAGCCCTCGGCACGGAGCTGCCCTGCTGCCAGCATGAGGAGCAATCCAACCTTGGCATTTGCAGGGAAAAGCAGGGAATTGCCACTCATGCCAGGACCAGGGGCAGAGGAGGTGCAGAGTGGAAGCTTTGGGGGGGCTGTTCGTGGTCCCCTGAGGATGGCAGAGGGGCCAGTGAGGAGAACACCAGTGATGTTCTCCATCCCTTTACGCTCGCTGAAGGACATGATGAAAAATACATCATGATGGGCAGTGATTAATGTTTGCTGACTTTCCTTTTTCAGATGTTTTACCAGTTTGTGTAGATCAGGATGTTCCAACAGTTTTTAGCCAGGGTGATGTCTGTTCCAATAGTGGTTGAAGAGAAAGTGTCATTTAACGTGATGTTTCCACATATGCTCTGGTACACAGTTTTTAGTAGGGAATAGTTAAGTCCCATCCTGCTCTATAGGTAAAGTTACAAACCAGTAGTTATAAAGCTGTATCTTTGTGTCATCCACTCTTAAATTGTCACAAGTTGGCCATTAGCATTTTGATCTTTTTCTGAGACAGAAAAAGTAGTTGAATCTGACCATTGTGTTTCAAAGAGAGGATAAGGAACACCTTAAGGGTTGCTCTGCAGTGCTCAAATCGTTAATGGTTGTACCCAATTTATTAGCCAGAGTTTCCAGATCAATATCCCTATTCCAGTTCCCAATATGCCAGTGAGATGTGTGAGGTGATGGCCTCTGGTTTAGCCAGGAAAACCATCCGGTAGATGAGGTACCTAGAAAAGGTGAACATTTTGGTCCTGAAAGTAGAAACACTGGTCTGCATGGACATTTCCACTCTCTTTAAGGGCCAGGACTAAACAATGTTTGTTGTTGTCTAACCAATTTGACCTCCTGTGATCTGACCAGTGAAACATTCAGGATCAGTTTTATAGGTTTTGGAGTAGTTTTGGGGGCAGCCATGAGGGGTATGTGGGCACCTTAAAACCCTCTAGGACACAGTCAGATTCTGTATCATAAGGAGATGAGACCAGTTTTGGATCTTTCAATTTATATTCCTTTAGATTCATGGTGAGGCTGACCTGGGTCATTTTGTGTTTTTGTTTTGGCTGTATCTTTCATAAAATTTCTAAGGACTTGTACCTGGTGCATAACAACCCCACTCATTGTAGGGGATCTTTGTAACAGTTAAACACCAGCCCTTGAGATCTGTGGTGTTCAATAGTCCATGTCTAGGACGGTCTCCAAGGCAGTGAAATGATGCTATGATTTGATAATTGTATTTTTGCCTTCTCTGTAATGGACAAAGGCATGGGATGTGGTTCCTCAAAGCTGTTGTGAAATCTGGTGGGAAAGGGCTTTGGGGAGGAGGCAAAAGGCCATGTCCCAGAGATTTTGGGCACAAGGTTTAACTAAAACATAGATTTTTGTCCTTGAGTGGATCCTGCAGAGCCACGGGGTGTGCAGTGAGTTGCAGGGGCTGTCCCCATGGCTCAGAGTGTCCTTTGGCTGTGGCCACAGTCAGGGGGCAGGGTGGCCAAAACAGCTTTGGAAAGAGAAAGTGGGGGAAGGCCCCTGCTGAAAAGGCTGGCACCAAGGTGGGAGGGCTGGGGGGCTCCTGCCAAAGACCTGAAATCCCCCGAGGGCTTTTGCTGGTTTAAAGCCACAGTTGGTCCAAGTGATCCTGCAGCAGGCTGGGCAAGCCAGTTGGGTTTCACTGGGATGGCATTTGGGATCTGGTTTGCCCAGGCTGCTGACAGCAGGAGAGACCCCGCCTGCAGCCCATGGGAGGGGAGGTGGGTGGGCACGGGGCTGATAACTCTGCTCCAGGGCCAGCCCCTGTCCTGCTGCCCCAGCCCTGCTCCTCAGCAGCCTCCCAAAGGTGTGCTGAGCGGAGCTGGGTCTCTGCACTGGAGCTCTGCAGTGACTTAGGCAATATCAAGCTCTTAATGGGATTTCGGTGTGCATGTACATGTGGTCCTGTTTAATTATCCATTCCCTCTGGGATCTGCAGACTTAACATGCCTCGCTCTCCAGCCTGAGCTCGCCATGAAAAGCCAGTCGAAATGGCAGCTGTCACCTCCCATAAATCAGCAGGCAGCAGGATTTTATTGCTCCCTGTCTGGGAAAGCCTCAGCCCTCAGCCTTGACGTGCCCTCACACAGTCCCTCTGGCTCAGAGCTGCCCTGGGCACAGGGCTTAACCTCGCTGGTGGGTGCAGCCACCCTGCTTTAGGGGCACACCCCCTCTCTGAGGGCACCACAAGGCCCCCGATGGGTTTGGTGGTGGGGCACAAGCCACAGGCAGGCAGGCACCGACCTCTGCCATCACCCTGTCCCAGCTGGAGGGTGCTGCCTGCACCGGGAGCGCGCAGCCGGAGAGGAGTCATGCGGGGACCGCGCCACGAGCATGCCCACCCCTCGGTTCTTCTCGGCACGATACCCCAGGAGGCCCCATGCATGAGGGACCCCTCTCACCGTGCCCGGTGGCAGCTCCCCATCCCAGAGCTGCCCGCAGGCGGTGAGACCCCCNGGTGCCTTCACCATGTGCCTTCTGGTCTCTCCTGCCACGCAGCCGCCGTGCCGGACTCCTGCCCCATTAACATTGAGGAATAGGTATGAGACCCCCAGAGCCTGTGCCTGCCTCGTGCCCCATCACCCCAGGGGGGGTTGGCGCTGGGTTGGTGCCCCTTGTTCCAGCATTGCCCCTCCTCACTGTCCCGGCCATGGTGACATCCCTTCATGCCCCACAGGGCATCTGCACGTGCCCTCTCGCTGGGCAGGGCAGGCAGAGGCAGCCCCCTTCATTTGGGTTATCCTGCTTGGCCCTCAGCATTCCCAGGAAATCAGGGGCTTAAGGGGCTCCCCCAGCCTGGAGAGGTAAGTGCAGGCACTCGCCAGCCCTCGCTGCAGCCAAAACCCAAAGAGGGGCTGGGGAGGTGGCTGTTCCTTGGCTGAAGGAATCACATCCCCAGTGGAAAGACGAGCTGAGCGCCCTGGGGGGGTTTGGGAGCCCCTAACCCCTCGTTTTCTCCCCCCAGGCCCAGAGGCCACCAACAACAACATGCGGCTGCAGCAGACACCTCGCTGCCCCCCCGGCACCCGAGACCTGGAGCAGGCAGTGGCCACCCTGCCCGTGTGAGGGCTCAGCCTCGGCAGGGGCACAGACCCCCCTACCCACCCAGAGGGACCCTCATGTCCGGGTGCTGTGGGCATCACCACCCCCCACCCCTCGGCTGTACCAGGACTGACTTTCAAAAGAAAAAATGGTAACCTCGACTTTTCCTTGGGGGTCCAAAGCCATGTCAGTTTGGAGCCCCTCAAAAGCACCTTCCCGTTTTCCAGCCCTGATGGGGACGGGCTGGGGTCCCCTCCTTCCCCTGGCCATCTCACACCCCCCAGGGCTCCTCTCCTCCAGCGTGTGGAGCAGAGGGGATGGGGTCACCCCACAGAAGGGGTCCTGGGATGGGGATGGATGATGGGAGGGTGGTGCCCAGGGGTTTGAGTTGAGTGTTGGCTTTGGCAGCCTCAGTGCATGAGCTGGTGACCTTCATGGGGGGCCGGCCCCCCCCAAGTTTGCTGGCCCATGGCCCTGCCGTGGTGTGGGCTGTCCCCATGCCATGGGATGTCCCCATTAATGCACTGGCAGTGATGGTGCCCCCCAAGTTCCCCCTCCCTCTGCCCTCCTCCTGAGCAGCACATGGGCTCCAGGGCCCAGCCTGTGAGGTTGCTTTTTCCCAGGGGATGGAGCAGGGTGGCAGGGTTGGGCAGGAGACTTGGTACCACCTCCAGCATGGTCACCAGCCTCTGGGGCACTGTTAATTTACCCTCACTGTCTTCCACCCTGCTGCGAGCTCGGGGCTGCATCCTCTCTCTGGAACAAGTGCCAAAAGTGTCACCCCTGTCCCACCCATCCTGCCCTTTCCACCATACTTTGTAGCAGGGGGTGGATGAGGGTGTGGGAACTGCCCCCCATCCCTCCATCCCCATCCCTCCATCCCCATCCCTCCATCCCCATCCCTCTGGCCAGTGTTGGGCCGACAGCATAAGCGGGTTTTGCTCCAGGGGCAGACACGCAGGGACAGCAAAGGGGTAGGGGATGAAGCCACAGACCTGATGGGGCTGTTGGCAGAGGCCAGGCTCCACTCCAGAGAGTACCAGGGCCAGTCAGAAGCTACTCTGAGGGGCATCCGATAGAGCATCCCAGTCTACCAAGCTGGATCTGTTTGGGACAGCTCAGGGTGGGAGGCTGAGCCTCCCATTTCCCCACTTGGTTTTGTCATGCAGGTGGGATAGCAAAGGCCACCTCCTCTTTCAGGAGGAAGCTGCATTTCAGAGCCACCTTAGGACAGAGATGTTCATCCAGTGAAAGCAACGTCCCTGAGGGGTGTGTGCAGGAAGAGGGTCCCCACTGCCAGTCCCCACGTCAGACCACGGGCTGTGCTGGTCCTAAAGGGGAAAGCAGCCCTTTTTAGGGGGTGGGAGGTGTTTTCTCTGCCTGGCTCACAGCCAGGGCCATGGTAGCTGCTCACTCCATGGCCCTAGTGTGGGTCTAGCAGAGGTGGGTCAGCCATCCTGCTCCTCCCTCCTCTGGGCTGACAACCTGTCACATCTCCTGGAAGCTCAACAGCTCCCAAATTCCTCCCTGGGAACCCAGGGCTGGGTACTTGATGTGAAGTGACATCTCCAAAATGCCATCCCGTGGGATGTGGGGTGGGAGCTGCAAGCAGCAGGGAGGGTTGGAGTGGTGGGAACAAGCCTTGTGCCCCAGTTGGGGACAGGATGCACCCCCCTGTGGGGACAGGGGTTTGGGTGTTCCAGCACTGCACGATGGCACAGGGAAGGTTCACCATCATGCTGAGCTGAGAAAACCAGGGAGAACAGCTCTTCCCTAACCTTGCTGCACAGGCAGGGCTGGGAAAATCAGGCTGATGCTCCAGGAGTGGCTCATCTACCAAAGCCCAACCTTCCTCATGGTTGCGAAGGGGACAAGGAGAGCTGGCCTGGCACCCTGACACAGGGCTGTGATGGTGCTTGTGGTTGCCAGCTGGTCAGGGCAGAACAAGCTGGTCCTGGGCGTGACTAGGAAGGTCTTCTGGCTGCTGCAAGCTGTGTTTCCCCAGTGCTGCAGGAGTGGCCAAACAAGCTCACAGGGTGGCTGCAGACCCGGGTGGCTGTGGGTGGGCACTGCCCCTCACTGTGGGTGGGCACTGCCTCTCACTCCGAGTGACTGTGGCTGGCGTGGAGCCCATGGCGATGGAAAGGAGCCAGAAGGATGCTGTGCACGAGCAAAGTGCTGCTGCCTGGCTGTGAGCAAAGAATCCATCCTCTGGGTGGCACAGGAGAGACGGGATTTGGGCATGGGTGACACCGGTTCCGTCCTCGGCCACCCAGAAGGGACAAGGGGGACGGGCAGGACCTGCCAGTGCGGTGTGGGGTGAAAGGCAACACCCCCTTGTTCCAGTGATCCACCAGTCAGGGATTTAAGGAAGGAAACCAGATTGCTGCTTACGACTTTGCTTTGAGCATGTTTTGGATTTTAAGAGTATGTTTAATAAAGGATATCTTATGTCGACAAAGTGCTCAGAGTTGTTTCGTGGTTGCAGGGGGAGGGCAGTCAGGGTTTGGAGGGTTTGGTGGGTGGAAACCCTTTTTGGCTGGAACTGTTCACCCACATGTCACCCAGGAACCTCCCCCATACCAGCCCAGATGCTTCAAATATCCTAAACGACTTCCCATGGTCCCTTCGAATCTGCATTCCCAACCATCCTAAATCCTGCCTCCTCTGAGCCCTGCCAGGATGGAGAAGGGGCAAATGAGAAAAAAAACACCCTCTGCAGGAAGAATTTGACCCGGGTTAGAGGCATCTTACTGGTGTGGGTGGCCCCTGGTGAGCCCTACCACTGCTGGGATGGATAAGGACAGCCAGAAGGAACTTCTCCTGGAGCTGGAAGCTCATGCAAGAGAAATCCCTCCAGTGCTGGGGAAGAAAATTTGTGCTGGGAGCTGAAGTCTTGAAGATGAGGAGGGCTGTAGGGGAAGATTACAATTTCAGTTTAATAGGGGGGGCTGATGATGGTGGGGGGAAGCACCTTGCAGCTGAATCAGAAAGAAAATCAGAATCAATCAGGTTGGGAAAGACCTCTGAAATGATCAAGACCAAACAAGCTACAGGGACAGCTTG
The DNA here is from genome assembly GCA_013400415.1 of Scytalopus superciliaris. NCBI lineage: Eukaryota > Metazoa > Chordata > Aves > Passeriformes > Rhinocryptidae > Scytalopus > Scytalopus superciliaris. The sequence continues at coordinate 29,632 of VXBX01004336.1, forward strand.
CAGATGGTCAGATCCTGCAAAGGGGTCCTTACCTGGCCTCTCTTAAAGCCCTTGGGATGGCAGGGAAGGTGGGCAGGGTTTGCTTAGAGAAGCCGATGGTTGTAATTTTTTTGAATTAAACAAATGCAGACTTCATCCTTTACTTTTGGGGTCTGTCAGCACCCCTTTCAGCTTTGCCCTTGTTGCTGGGAGTGCATTGGGAGCCAGAAGCAGGATGGGAGCACAGGTAGAAAGGAAAAGGGCTGGGGTGGCCCCTGTGGGACAGGACACAGGTTATCATAGAATCGCAGAATGGTTTGGATCGGAAGAGACTTTAAGGATCATCCAGTCCCACCCTCTGCCATGGGCAGGGACACCTTCCCTAGACCAGGTTGCTCCCGAGCCCTGTCCAACCTGGCCTTGGACACTTCCAGGGCAGCCACGACTTCTCTGGACAACCTGTTCCAACACCCTCACAGCAGGGAATTTCTCGCTATCACCTAACCTAAACCTGCTCCCTTTCAGCTTGAAGCAATTCCTCCTTGTCCTACCGCTACAGGCCCAGGCAAAAAGCCCCTCTCCATTTCCGCATAGCTCCCTTCAGGTACTGAGAACCAGCCGCAGGCTCACCCCGGAGCCTCCTCACGGCCCTGGGCCCGGCCGCGGGGGTCCCCCCGCATCCCCCGGTACCCCCCCGCGGCTCCCGCCCCGTCCCCATGGCAACGCGCGGGCCAATGGC
>VXBX01004340.1:8265-25964 GCA_013400415.1 Scytalopus superciliaris
GCCCCCCTCCCCGCGGGGCGGGGGACACGCGCGGGGATGCTGGGATCGGCCGGGACGCTGGGAAGCGCCGCTGGATGAGCCGGGAGCGTTGGCTGGGCATCGGGAATCGCGGGAGCAGCATGGCCCAGAGCAGGAGGCATGCGTCCGGCCGGGTAAGGGGGGGCTCCCCGGCTCTGCCGGCCCCTGTCGCGACCCATCGCGACGCCGCCGCGACAATCCCCGGGTTTGTACCGGCGTCTCGATTGTGCTCCCTGTGCTCCCGCATCCCCGGAATGTGGCACCTCCCTCGCTGACAATGATGCTGGTGGGGGATGGATGCTCCGGGCTGCACCACGGCCGCGTCCTTTGCCCGGAGTTCCCTGCCCGTGCGGGGGAATTACCCCCGCTAATTACCCCCGTTAATTACCCCGGTTAGCCACCCCGGCCCTGCGGCACAGCCTTCCCGGGGCTGGGCAGAGCCTTCCCGGGGCTGGGCTGTGTTTCCCAACACAAAGATTCCGGGTGTTTTCCTCCCCGCGGGCCGGTTTTCCACGCTGCCGGGAGCATCGCTGGGGCTCCCGCGGGCCTGGCCGGCGCTGCCAGGTTTTTCCGTATTGCAGCTGCCCCCCGGCCCCCCCGGCACGGCCTTTCCCGGGGGGTGCTGTCCCTGCCACCGCCGTGACATTGTGTCCCAGACCCTGCCGGGCACCCACACCGCCTTCGGGCCTCTCTCTGTGCCAACTTGGCAGGGGCAGGGAGGGCAGACCCTTCCCACCGCTCCGTGGGACCCCCAGCCCCCCCGTGGGCACCGTGCCCTGGCACTGCTCTGCCTGCTGTGGGGTGTGCCAGGCCTGGGGCCGGTGGGGTTTGGGCTGTGGAGGGGCAGCTGCCACTTGGGAAGGGCTCTGGGCTGAGAAGTCCTTTGCCCACCCTGGAGGGGGGTGGGCTGTGGGGGGCTGTGGGGGCCTTGAGCGACCTGCCCCCCAAACCTGCCTGTGTTCTGGGGGGCAGTGGGGCCGAGGGGGTGGAATTCCAGCCCGAGTCCTGACAGCTCTGTTGTGACACTGCAGTGGCTGTCGGTGTGCCAGGGACACTGGGGGGCTCCTGGGGGTGGGGGCACGGGGAAGGAGCCAGGCACTGGCTCCAAGGGCTGATGGAGACATGGCTCAACCTGTGGGAGCAGTGGCAGGACTGGGGGGTCCCGGGATCCCAGGGGGTGCCAGGGGGTCCCAGGGCAGTGTGGCACGCTGCAGGCACGGCACTGTGAGCAGGTTATCCATGTTTTTAGCTCACATGGATTTTGGAATGGGCACTGCAGGCTCTGGGGCTGTGCCAGCCCTTCCTGGGGCTGGAGCCACTGGCTGCCCTGGGCATGCCCCTGACAGGTTTAGGGGACACTGGCCCCCATGTCACAGTGTCCAGAGACACACACCCCCTCCTCACTGGGCTTTGGGCTCCCCAGACTGGAATCCAGTGCCACCATGGTGGTGGGAGCCTCATCCTGGTGCCACCACGGGATGCTGGGCCCACTGTCCATCCCGAGGTGATCCCTCCTTCCCACAGGGATGATGTGGCAATGCCACAGGCCATTGGCTCAGTGCTGGCCAGGCTTAAACCCAGAGTTGTTTCCAAGTCTTTCCCTGTTCCAGCCATGCTGGGTCACTCCTGGAATTTGGATCTTGTCAGAGGTGGCTGCTGGGCTCGGGATTCTCCTGAAACTTTTGATCTGAGCTTTGAGTGACAGTTTGAGGCTCGGTTTGTCTCCCCTGCCAGCCGAGCCTGGCTCCTGCAGGAGTACACTGAATATTCCAGGTGATGTGCTGTGGTGGAGCCGAACTGAAACAGCCGTGCCCAGAGGAAACACGGGAATGACCCAAATCACTGGGAATTCATCCCGTTTGCAGCGGCTCGGAACCGGGATCTTCACACAGTGGAGTGGGTGGTCCCTGAGTGTGTGTGGTGCTTCTAAAGGAGGGGAAATGGGAAAACATGGATTTCGGAGCAGCGCCAGGCGGGAAGTTTTGGGGAGCAGTGTGCTTTGGTGGAGCGGGTGGTGGCAGTGCAGCCACGGGCTCCTTCCTCACCTGGAGCAGTGTCCCTGTGAGCAGGTGGCCCTGGAGCAGGAGGGGGGCTCCGGGGTGTGGAGTGGGTTCCTCCTGGGCCGGTGGCTTCGTCCAGCCTGGGACTCTCCTGCCAGATCCCTGCCCGGATGGTGACAGCTGCTCCAGGGGCTCAGCATTCCTGGCTGCTCCTCTGCCTGCCCCAACCCCACCTGTGGGGTCACTGTGGGTGCAGCAGTCCCCAGATCTCTCATTTACTGGGATTTAGGAGCTTATTCCCCCTCGCTGTGCCAGGAGCAGTGACGGGGCTGTCACTGTGCGTGGCCCTGGCCCTGTTTGTTCAGCCCTTCTCTGTTCCCACGTGGTCCCACAGCTTTGCTCTTCCATCCTCTTCCCTCACCATCCATGCCCACCCCCCCTGCTGGGGATTGGGGTATCCAGAGCCCCGGGGTGTCCCATGGGGAGGTCAGAGTGGCAGAGGGGACGCTCTTGGGAGGGGATCCATGAGGAGCCAGCACATCCCTGGAGGCACCAGGAGGTTCTGGGCTGTGTCCCCAGCTGCTCTTGGGCTGTTGTGCCCTGGTGTCCCCAGGGATGGCTGTCTCCATGTCTGGGGGTCTGTCTCTCCCCCCTCCTCCCTCCGCAGCCAGACAGGGATTGTCACCACAGCCAGGAGTGACCACAGGTGGGCACTGGGGTCTGTCCTCCCACGTCTCCTGGAATGGCCATGGAGTCCCCAGCCACGGCCACCTGGCTGGGAAGGTGGGTGGGAATGCCCATCCCAGCTGCTTCCAGCCTGGACAGCTCCTCCTCTTTTCAAATCCATGGTATTTGTGTTGTTTTGGATCTCCATGGGAATTCCCCTCTGGGGTTTATCCATTGGGCTGGAGCCATCCTCCCTGTGGAGCTGCACGTCTCCACAGACTGATTTCTGATTAGTTGGGAAAAAAAGTGTGGACCTGTTGCCTTGTCCTAAGGGATGGGATGGGAGAGTCCTGCTTTCCCAAGTGTGAAGGACTCAGGAAATGTTTCTGTTCAATTAGTGCTGGCTGGCAAATGTCCATCAGGGACAGGCTGGGAGAGCTGGGGGGGCTCCCCTGGAGAAGGGAAGGCTCCAGAGACACCTGAGAGCCCCTGGCAGTGCCTAAAGGGGCTCCAGGAGAGCTGGGCAGGGACTGGGGACAAGGCCTGGAGGGACAGCACACAGGGAACGGCTTCCACAGAGATATCCAGAGGGTTTGGGACGTCTCACACTGCACATGGCTGCACATGCCCCTGGGAAACGGGCACCAGGAGGGATAAAATCTTCTAATACGGAGCAGGAACTTTCCCATTTAACTGAGAATTCGGACTTTTCCTTTGGGTTTTCCTTGGGCTCACCTTCCCTAACACCTGGGGCACGATATTCCCGGTGCAGGTGTTTGCAGGATGTCACTGCAGCCCTGACAGCTGGGAAGAGCCAGAACTCTGGGAGACGTTTGGGTCTGGAGCGTGAATTTTTGCCTTTGGCCTCTTGGCTTTGTCTGTTGGGTGATGGATTTTGGGTTTTGATGTGAGGCTGCTTTGGGCCTTTGGATTCTGCTGGTTGTGTGTGGTTTCTCCCGGTTGTGTTGGGATGGAACGTGGAATTCAGGCCTGTGGAAAACTGGCATCCCTGGTTTTAGTCACAGAGCTCCCCAGACTCAGTGGGTTCGCTCAGCATTCTCACCCCGGGCAGTGACATGCAAGAAAAGAAGGTGGTTTGTTCCAGGATGTTCCAGGAACTTCCACAATCCCCCCTTGGTTCTTCCACAGGCTGAGAATTCCCCGAATCTCCCGAACCCCTGTGGTGTCCAGCTGTGGCTGAGATTTGTCCCCACGTCCATCAGCTCCACAGGGCCCTTCCTGGCCATTCCCCGCTGTGCTGGGTGAAAGAGCCTCTGTTTTCCTGGGATAAAGGATGGATTCTTCCACTGAAACTGGGCCCACGGTGGCCAAAACTTGACATTTCTGCACAATGACCAGAGCCAGTGATGGACAGGGTGTGGGAGATGCCAAACTGGTCCCGTCTGGGGACCACTGGGAGGTTGGGGCGAGCAGGAGATGGAACAGAGCGAGGCAGGGAACACCCACCCTCCCTCTGGGATGGGGGCACTGGGATGTCAGGGTTTGAGGAGGGGGCTCCAGGAGAGCTGGAGAGGGACTTTGAACATGGGATGGAGTGACAGGACAAGGGGGAATGGCTTCCCACCACCAGAGGGCAGGGAAAGATGGGATGTTTGAAGGAATTATTCCATGTTGAGGGTGGGCAGGCCCTGGCCCAGGTTGGGCAGAGAAGCTGTGGCTGCCCCTGGATCCCTGGCAGTGTCCAAGGGCAGGCTGGACGGGGCTTGGAGCACCCTGGGCTGGTGGGAGGTGTCCCTGCCCATGGCAGGGGGTGGCACTGGGTGGGTTTTGAGGACCCTTCCAACCCAAACCACCCTGGGATTCTGTAATTTCCCTCGGGCTGGTTCCAGAGGTGTTGGGGGTGGATCCTGACAAACTTCCCTGTGATTCCCGTAATTCTGAGTGTCTCCAGTACCCCCTGGAGTTCCTCAGACCCGTCACCCTGTCGCTGCTCTGAGAGCATTGCTCACCTGGGTAGCCATACCTGAGCCAGGTACATCCCGGGATGCCACGCTTGGAGTGTAACGGTGCCTCTGAAATGTGGAGGGGGTTAATCTTTGGGATGGGATCATGGAATCACAGAGTGGTTGAGATTGGAAAAGCGTCTGAGACCCCCATGTCCAGTCATTCCCCCAGCACTGCCTGACCATGTCCCCAGGTGCCACATCCACATGGATTTTAAATTCCCCCAGGATGGGGACTCCCCCCTGCCCTGGGCAGCTGTGACAGGGCTGGACAGCCCTTTCCAGGAGGGATTTTCCCAATATCCAACCTGCCCCTGCCCTGTCCCAGCCTGAGGCTGTTCCCTCTGTCCTGGATAGTGACACTCACTCCTGGAAAGCTGGATGACCACATTCCCTGGTGGGATACCCTGAGTCCAGGCCATGGGGGTCCCAGCGACACCATGGGGGCTGGGCCACCAGAGCCCCCAAAATCCGGACAGTCTGAAGGGAAGGGACAGTGACCTGTGCCAGAAGCGGGCTGTCTGCTCCTGGGTGTGGAATTCCCGGGCTGGAAAGCCAGGGGCAGTGCTCATAGGATGGGAAAAGATGGAGCAGGAGGAGTAGAATGAGGCCAATTGACTGTGCTGCCCTCGGCTGCATCGCTGAGTTTTTTCCCCCCCTAAGTCTCGTAAAAACATTATAAAAAGGTTGTAAGTGGGGTTTGTGAGCCTGGTGTGACCATTGGTGGTGGTTGTGCTGTGGTTTGTGGTTCCTGTTTGGGACCTATAGCAGAAGGAATTGCCCTTGGCAGGGGGTGGAGGTGGAAGGGACAGACCCCTCAGGCTGCGCTGCTGGAGCGGGGGTGAGACATCCCGCACCCAGCCCGGTGTCGCTGTGTCTGACCCCGTTCCCACCCCGCCCCACAGGCCTCCAGCACCCCCAGGATGAGCGCAGAGGGCGGGAGCAGGCCCCTCAAGGTGGGCTCCCGCGTGGAGGTCATCGGCAAGGGGCACCGCGGCACCGTGGCCTACGTGGGGGCCACCCTGTTCGCCACCGGCAAGTGGGTCGGGGTCATCCTGGACGAGGCCAAGGGCAAGAACGACGGGACGGTGCAGGGCAGGAAGTACTTCACCTGCGAGGAGAACCACGGCATCTTCGTGCGCCAGTCACAGGTAAGGGGGCTCTGCTTCCCGGCACCCTCGGGGGGATCTGCTTCATGGGATCCACAGGGGGATCTGCTCCTTGAGACCCTCAAGGGGATCTGCTTCATGGGATCTGTGGGGGGATCTGCTTCCCGGGATCCACAGGGGGATCTGCTTCCTGGGACCTTTGGGGGGTCTGCTTCATGGGATCTGTGGGGGAATCTGCTTCCCAGAATCCACAGGGGGATCTGCTGCCTGAGATCCTCAGGGGGATCTGCTTCCTGGAATCTGGGCGGGAATCTGCTTCCTGGGATCTGTGGGGGGATCTGCTTCCCGGGACCTTCAGGGGGATCTGCTTCCCAGTATCTGCTTCCTGGGACCCTCAGTGTCCTTCATTGGGCTCCTCTTTGTAGGATCCTTGGTGTCCCTCAGTGGGCTCCGCTTCCCAGGATCCTCAGTGGGCCCTGTTTCCTGGGATCCTCAGTGTCCCTCAGTGGGTTCTGCTTCCCGGGATCCTCAGTGTCCCTCGATGGGCTCCCCTTCCCAGGATCCTCAGTGTCCCTCAGTGGGCTCTGTTTCCCAGGATCCTTGGTCTCCTCCCGTGGGCTCCACTTCCCGGGATCCTCAGGCACTTGTTAAATAGAGGGAAATGGCCCTTCCCACCCAAGTGGGCAGAGAGAGCCCGGTTTCCATTGCTCCCAGAGACGTGGGGTTTCTGGGAGGCTCCATCTGCCACGTGGGAGGGAGCAGCACTCTCCAAACAGGCGGAGCCTCCCTTGGGACTGGGCCCAGGCCGACATGCAACCCCTCTGCCCGATTCCCTGGGGTCTTGATCAGCCTGTGGGGGCATCGTGGGGTGAAATGCCTGGTGAATGCCAAGTGGTTTTATTCTGCCTCCCAGAGATGTTCCCAGCTGGCTTGGGGTTACCCCCTGGAGCAGGTGGAGTTTGGGATCAATCTCAGTGTTTGCCTGAAAGCAGAGCCAGGGAATTTTAATTAACTTGTGTTCACCTGGAAGTAGATCAAACACGCTGGGTGGGCGTAGCTGCTGACCCTGCTGCTCGTGTGCTGCAGGAACCAGGAGCTCTCCAGAGCTTCCAGCTTAATTCCCTGTGCCACCTTCCAAAGGCAGGGAGGTGGCACTGGAGCCCCCAGCTCTGTGTACTCAGCTCTGCGTGTCCCCAGCCCCGTGTCCCTGCCAGCTCCTGTCCCACTCCCTGGAAAAAGGGGCTGCTTTGTGTCCCACCCCGTGGTGTCTCCAGCTCTTCCTGCATTCCTCGACCCTCCTGCTGCCCCTCCAGGCACTGCCAGGACGTTGGCACTGGGTGACACATGGACCTGACTCTGTGGTCCATCACTTGGACCTGCCTGCCAGCTGGGGAAGACTTCCAGGGGTTTACAGGGGAAATGTTGGACGTGCAGGACCAGGAGGGACCTCAAAGCCCACCCAGAGCCACCCCCTGCCATGGGCAGGGACACCTCCCACCAGCCCAGGCTGCTCCAAGCCCCGTCCAACCTGCCCTTGGACACTGCCAGGGATCCAGGGGCAGCCACAGCTTCTCTGCCCAACCTGGGCCAGGGCCTGCCCACCCTCCCAGCCACCAATTCCTTCCCAATATCCCACCCAGCCCTGCCCTCTGGTGGTGGGAAGCCATTCCCAGTGTCCTGTCCCCAGGAGAGGGTCACCTTGGCCTCTGGGCCAGGGGGGCAGTGAGGGATGCTCATCCTTGTTCCAAATTACAGAGCTGGGGGGATGAAGCGGGACCCAGCTGGAGCAAAGACAAGTAGCAGGATGGATAAACAGACCCAAATCTCCCAGACCCTCTGTCCCAGAGCAAGGACTGGGATGGGGAGGGATCTCAGCAGGTCCAGGGCTGATCCTGAGCCCCTGGGGCACCAGGATAGGTCCCTGATGTCCCCCAAGTCCCACCTGGCAGGCACAGAGTGTGGGGACCCCACACCTGGCACCCCTCAGCAGGGGCAGGGGGGCAGAGGGGCTGGGGGGTGCTGAGCACGAGGCTCAGGAATGGTCTGGGTTGGGCTGGATGTGTTCCACATCCCCTGGGATGCTGCTGCCCAGGTCATCCAATGGGTTTTATCACTCCAAGAGAGCTGGGCAGGGACTGGGGACAAGGCCTGGAGGGACAGCACACAGGGAATGGCTTCCCACTGCCAGAGGGCAGGGCTGGATGGGATCTTGGGAAGGAATTGGTGGCTGGGAGGGTGGGCAGGCCCTGGCCCAGGTTGGGCAGAGAAGCTGTGGCTGCCCCTGGATCCCTGGCAGTGTCCAAGGGCAGGTTGGACGGGGCTTGGAGCACCCTGGGCTGGTGGGAGGTGTCCCTGCCCATGGCAGGGGGTGGCACTGGGTGGGCTTTAGGGTCCCTTCCAACCCAAATCATTCCAGGGTTCCCTGATTCTACCTGGGCTGGCAGCTCCCAACATGACTGTTCCTGTGTGGTGTGTGGAACCATTATCCCTGATTTTGGCATCACCTGGAGCTGCCTTTCCACTCCTGCCCAGCACAGGAGCTCGTTGCCCACGACCTGTCCAGTCAGAGGGAGCACTCCCAGTGTCTCCCAGAGCCAGCCCTGCTCCGTCCCTGTCCAGCAGCTCTGGGATTCCCAGGTGGGAGGTGATCATGGATTGGTCAAATTCCTGCAGGAACAATTTGGGAGGTGCTGATCTGAGGCATAAGGATGGTTCTCCCACAGGGATCTAATCCCTTCAAGCCTGGTTTTTCGTATTTATGCAGCAAAAATGTGTCCAAAAATAGTTCACAAAGAGAAATCCCTGAACCTGGTGCGGATATTCAGGGCTGTCAAATCCAGAGCTTTGACTTTCCTCATTACCTGTGTGAACATTCCTTACTCCTGATGGGAATAAAGAGCCTGTGCCTGTTTTCAGGGAGCCTGTGGAAGGAGGATGGTTGATGGCAAAGCTGGAGTGATGGAATTAAAAATCCATGCCATAAACATGGGATCTGCCCTGCTGAGCCCACTGCCAGAGGGACCCATTCCCTGGACTCCCTGTTTGGGAATTGTTGGTTATAATGGTTGTGGTTTCTCCAGATCCAGGTGTTTGAGGATGGAGCCGACACCACGTCCCCAGAAACCCCGGAATCTGCTGCCATGAAGGTCCCCAAGAGAGGTATGGCCTGAGTGGGAAATCCTTCCCAAAGGGGTGGGGAATCCTTCTGGGAGAGGATGAGAAATTATGCCTGAAGCGGGTGGGGAATCCTCCCTGGAGAGATGGGAAATCCCTCCCGAGGAGATGGGAACGCCTTCCCAGATGGAATGCGAGATCCTTCCCGGATAGGTGGGAGATCCTGGAGAGAGAGGGGGGCTCTTTCTGGTGGGAATCCTTCCTGGAGAGCTGCAAACCCTTCCCCCAGGGATGGGCACAGGGAATGCAGCCCTGCCCCGCTCCGAGGCTCTGGCGTTGCGGTGTGCCTGTCTCCAGCCCCATTCCCAGCCCTGGGCAGGGATCCCTTCCCGCTCTCCATGGATCATTCCATCCCCATTCCCACCCCCACGGCGCTGGCTGAGGGCCCGGGCAGCCCCCCCTGCCCCGGGCTGTGCTTTGTTGGGAATGTTCCCCGGGAGCTGCGGAAGGGGCTCTGCCAGCTTCCTGGCCTGGCTGGCTCTGCTGGTGCCGCTGCCAAGGGCGGTGTTTGTGGGACACGGGATCGGGATGGGCCGGGGGGGGAGGATTTCCCCCTCTCTCAGGCAGCAGGAACAGAAATTCTCCCTTATATTCCATAATTAAATACTTGCCTTTTACTTGGGAAAATGGGACAGACCCTGCATTCCTCACTGCTTTGGGTCCTGCAGCCAACACAGGATCATGGAATCGTTGAGGTTGGGAAGAACCTCTGAGCCCATTGAGCCACCCCTGACCGTGTCCCCAAGTGCCACATCCACATGGCTGGTAAATCCCCCCAGGGATGGGGACTCCCCCCTGCCCTGGGCAGCTGTGCCAGGGATGGACAGCCCTTTCCAGGANTGCAGAGCCAGAAGGTCCCCCCTGAGCCTCCTTTTCCCCAGGCTGAGCCCCCCCAGCTCCCTCAGCCGCTCCAGCCCCTTCCCAGCTCCTTCCCTGGGCACGGATGGCGTGGTGTCCGAAGGGGCTGTGCCGGGTCAGGACAGACGGACACTGGCCGGGTCCTGGAGCAGGAGCAGGGGGAGCCCGGGCTGTGGGTCGGGAGTGGGATGATGCTGTCAGGGATGCAGGGCTGGGATGTGGCTGCCTGCCAAGGGTTTCCATGGAAATAGCAGCTGCTGCAGTGGGACTGCAGTGGGGGATGCAGGGATGGCTCTGCCATGGATCCAGCTCCAGCCCCTCCCAGCTGGCACAGCAAGGGCCATGTGGGGAGAGCTGGGATTGCCCCCCAGACACTTGGGAAATGTGGGGAATCCAGCCACACTGTCCCTGGGAGGGATGGGACACAGGAGAATGGCTTCCCACTGGAAAAGGGAGGGTTTGGATGGGATATATGGAAGAAATCCTTCCTTATGAGGGTGGGCAGGCCCTGGCCCAGGTTGGGCAGAGAAGCTGTGGCTGCCCCTGGATCCCTGGCAGTGTCCAAGGGCAGGTTGGATGGGGCTTGGAGTAACTGGGGGTAGTGGAAGGAGTCCCTGGGTGAGACTGGATGGGGTTTAAGGTTCCTTCCTACCCAAACTATTCCATGATTCTGTGTCCCCAAGTGCCACACCCACCCAGGGATGGGGGCTCCACCATTCCCAGGGCAGCTGTGCCAGTGTCTGTGCCTCAGGGATTCCTGAATTCCAGGGGTTCAGCCCAAGGAGGGCAGCAGAACCCACCCCAGTTCCAAGGCGAGTCCAAGTGTTTGCCATCCTCAGCCAGCAGCTCCAATAAGGAATTCCCCATTCGCCCAAACCCACTCCCTGTTGTGCCACCTGGATCCTGACTCTGCTTCCCTCCCACTTCCCAAAATGGCTGGCTGCAGGGACACTGGGATGGGGCCAGGGGTGGCCCTGGGGCTCATGGCTCTGTCTCTGCTCTCTCCACAGACTCCGTGGATGCCGCCAAGACCAGCAAACTGGTGAGTGACCCCGGCACTTTGGCACCTCTGAGAGCACCAGGTTCCATCCCCTTGGGAAGAGCACACGGACACACACTTCCAGATCAGTGCTCTGGGATAAAATGCCCACGGAAAAGCGAATTTCTCCCAAAGTGCATGGGAAGCAATGTGTAAAAATGTCATTTTCTGCCACCGGCTGGGAATCAGTCGGTTCCTGAGGGATCACCCAGTGCAGTTCCTGGTGTTCCATGTTTTGACCCTAGTCTAGTCAATACTGCAGCATTCCCTTGCTGCTTCCTTCAAACCCTGACCCTCATGGAATGATGGAGTGGTTTGGGTTGGAAGGCACCTTAAATTCCATTGATTCCATGGGTAGGGACACACCTTCCACTATCCTGGGTTGCTCCAAGCCCTGTCCCACCTCACCTTGGACATTCCAAGGAAGGGGCCACTCCAAGGACCCTCCCATCCCACAGAAAGAACATATTCCTTGGAAAAAGTGACACTGACTCTCTCTGGCTTCCAGAAAAGCAGTGAACATCTCTGAGTGTCATTATCCAGGAGCCCCAGTGGCTCCTGGGACATGGATAGGGACATGTTGTGTCCATCTGTGATGGGCACTTCCTAAGGAACAGGAAACTGGAGCAGGTCTTCAGGTACTGCTGAAATCCACCCAAATGGCTGTGCAAAGTGTGGGATAGTGAGGGATCATGGAATACTGAGGTTGGAAAAGCCCTCTGAGACCGTGTTCCCCACTGCCCAGGCCATCATTCCTGGGGCACTGGGTGGTCCTGGGGACACAGTGAGTGTGTTTGGGGCAGAAACTGGGGTTTCCTCGGGGATAAACTGGTCCACCTGGGGTGTGGGAGCTGTGGGAAAGGAGATGGCTCCCCTGGGGATAAGGGGCTTCTCCTGTGTGTAGCACCTGCAGGGCTGGGTGTGGGCACATTGAAGCCCAGCCTCCTGCTCTGCCATTCCAGGTAATTCCCAGGAGTGGTAACTCTTCTCCCCACCCTGCTGGGTTAGGGTCAGCATCTGGGCACAGCTGGGATGGGGAGGGAGCAGCACTGCAGGGTGCTCTGGGGGTTCCTTGGGCTCAGATCCCAGGGGATGTGAGCTGCAGCAAAGGAAAGGGTGGAGAAGAATTCCCTGCCCTGCAGTAAAGGAATCTGGGGGGTCTTTTGGCTTTTTCTGCTGTGTGGGGTGTGGTCTCTCTGCACTGTTGGGTCTGGTCAGCCCCTGGCACTCCTGGAGCCTCTGCCCTGTGTGTTCCCTGCCTGATCTATAACATCAAGGCTCCTGCTTTAATTATAGCCCAGAGTTAATTAAAGGACAAAGAGAATATTTAGTCAGTGAAATCTCAGTGTTCCTGAAATCAGGATGCTGAAATAGAGGTTGTTCTTGGCATGTTTTCTGCTTCTGGTGTGGAGAAGGGATCAGGCCAGGAGGTGCTGCTCGATGCAGTGCTTTGCTCTGGGCCATTCCTGCTGGTTTGGTGTGGAACCAGGGAATGGTTTGGGTGGGGAGGGACCCTAAATCCCATCAGGCCCACCCAGGGACACCTTCCACTAGCCCAGGGTGCTCCAAGCCCTGTCCACCCTGGCCTTGACTTCCAGGGATGGGGCAGCCACAGCTTCTCTGGGCAACCAGTGCCAGGGCCTGCCCACCCTCACAGGGAGGAATTCCTTCCCAGTATCCCCTCTTTCCATGCCCTCTGGCAGTGGGAAGCCATTCCCCCTTGTCCTGGCACCCCTGGCACTCCCTCCTGCATCCTGGGAGATCCTGGCACCCCCATTCCTTTGTTGGTTAACCATCTATGCACCATGAAATGATTTATTTCCCCTCGGACTTGTCCCGGCTGCCCGAAATTCCCCGTGCTGGGGGTTGGATCGGTGACACCGGAGCGAGGGGGCGACCCCGAGGCTGGAATTTTCACCTCGGTTTATTTAACTTTCCCCTGGGTGTGCTCCCCTCCCTGCCCATCCTGCAGCTGGGGGGGGGATGCTCCTGTCTAACCTTCCTTCTGTTCCTCCTCACGCAGCGCGGAGCGAAGCCCAAGAAGGTGCTGTGTGAGCCGTGTCCGCGCGCGCCGCATGTCGGGGCCATCGCCATCCCCACCCCATCCCCGCCACCCCGGCCCTGCATGGCTGCTCCCTGCATGTGCTCCCGCCCCGCCGCCGCACCTGCCCCGGCAGCCACATGCCATCGTGGAATGGTTGGGTGGGAAAACCCCCCCTGGCACCCCCCGAGTTCCCCCGGCACTGCCAGGGCCACCCCTGGCCGCGTCCCCACATCCACGGGGATGGTGAATCCCCCCCAGGGATGGGGGCTCCCCCCCTGCCCTGGGCAGCCTCTTCCGATGCTTTGCAACCCTTTCCATGAAGGAGTTTTCCCAGTGTCCAGCCTGAGCCTCCCCTGGCACAAGCTGAGGCTGCTCCCTCACAGAGACTTTTATAAACCCCTCTGGTGACTCAGGGACAAGTGGCACCTTCTCAGGGCTGTCCCATCCTGCCCCTGGGCTCCAGCTCCTCCTGGGGACACCCAGAACCAGCTGGTTTGTGTCAGTCCGTGAAAGCCAAAGATGTTTTGTACCAGCACGAGCCAAAACTCCAAAGGTCTTGGCAAAGGATTCCAGAAGGGTCCCGGGATGGTTTGGGTTGGGAAGGATGGTAAAGCCACAGCAGGGTCACCAAATCACCATTCCATACAAGGTCTTTGGGGAATGTTTTTTCCCCCATGGGAATTTTGCCAAGGGAAAAGCTGAAGTGGGCACTGGAGGCATGGAAGGACCCAGCACAGGGAGGGAGGGAGAGAGGGAAGGAGATGGTACCTGGAGCCCTTGGTGTCTCTTCGGCCCAGCTTTGCTTTCCAGCAGCTTCTGTGTCCATTTTTGGGTGGAGAAACGGTCCAAAGAGCTCTGTTTGCCCATGGGAAATCCAGAGGCGAGGAGCAATGTGGAATCACACGGCAAAGGTGCCAAGAGCCTCTGGGGGGGGCCGGGAGCAGCTGCCCCCCGGTGTCCCCTCCTTGTGGCCCCCCCAAGTCCAGGGCTCTGCATGTCCCCGAGGCTTCAGGAGCGTGTGGGTTCACTCATCCCGGTCCTGCCAGCTCCAGGGCGTGCCTGGATGTCAGGGCTCTCTGTGGGATGAAATTCCCGTTTGGAATGTTGGGTTCTTCCCCTCCTGTTCTGGTGGGTTTTCAGCTGCCGTGTGCCCCTGCTGTGTCCCTGCCCTCTGCTCGGAGCTGGGGCTGGGGGTGGGATTAGGATTGCAGGGGTGTGACTGTCACAGCCCTGGGAATGATGGATCTGTCACTGCCCTGGGGGTGTGAGTGTCACTGTCCTGGGGATCTGGATCTGTGGCTGTCGCTGTCCTGACCCCCGTTCTGGCCCCCTCACAGGAGGGACAGCCCAGTGCCAGGCTCTGCTGTCCCCTCAGAACTGAACATTCTCGGCCATTAAGGACCCCGTGACCCACCCCCACCCCTGCAGCCCCTCCCCAAACAAGGACGTTCCCAGCCAGGGGATAATGAGCGTAATTAGCGGGTAAATCCTCATTCTGAGGATTATGGGCTCCTGCCTGTCAAATATAGACTTCAATCCTACCCAGAGCTGCTGCTGCCACCAGTTTTGGGGTGACAGATGGGCCTCCCCCCCTCCCCTGCCCCACTGTGTTCCTTCCCTGTTCTCCAGGGATTTGGGAGTGCTGGTGGGCAGCTGGGACCAGTGCAGAGGGGCCTCTTGTCACTGGGGCTGTGGCCTTTGGGCTGGGCTGTTCCCAGGCTGGCACTGGGCTCTTCCCACGGCTTGGAGCAGGGGGTCAGCTCCAGGGGCACCTTGGGGGCTGCAGCAGGTTGGGGGTCGTGTCCCTTGGCTGTGACAAAGTGTTGGGGTGTTGGGAGGTCAGGATATCCTTGTTCTTGGAGCAGCATCTCTGGGCAGGAGCTGGTTGCCCAGGCTGTCCTGGAAGGTGCTGGCCTCTGTCCTGGGCCAGGCTGTCTGAGGAGGATCCCAGAGGGATCCCAAAGGGATCCAAGGTCAGTTTAAGCAGCAGGAAGAGAGTATTTCCTGATTAATTTTTGGAATGAAATGGGTCTTCTTCATCCTTCTGTGTAACCCGAGACGTGTCCGTGGCAGTGACAGGCTGGTCCCTGCTCCTGCTGCAGAGCTGGGTGACACTGGGTCACAGCTGCCACCTCCCGGGGTGGCAGGGCCATGGTGGGGCCTGGGTCACCCTGGGTGTGCTGGGAAGGGCTGGCCCCTGCTCCTGCCTCACTCAGGAGGTGTCAGGGTGGGCTCCTGGGGTCTGACACACTCTGGAATCATGGAGTGTTTTGGTTGGGAAAGCTCTCTGAGCCCACCGAGTCCAACCCTTCCCTGCTGACCATGTCCCCAGCACAGGGACCCTGGGGGTGACTCCAGTCCTGTCCCCTGCAGCCAGTTTGATCCCTGGGGTTTCCCTGCTGGTGGAGCGGGTTTGTCCTGCCCCACAGACATCCCTGTTCCTTTCATCCTCCCGGCAGCATTCCATGTGCCAGGGCTGGATTCCCAGCAGTGTGTGCTGGGGCTGGATCTCCCTCTCTGCTGGGCACCTGATCCTGCTCTGATCCCGCTCTGGTCCCATCCTGGGGTGACCAGTCGGTGACCAGTTGGTGGCCAGGTCATTATCCCGGTGTTATCCAGGTCTCTGTGTGGGAGCAGATGGCCCCTTCCAGCCCGCAGCAGGTCCCAGATGGTCTGTTTAACGCAGAGGGGCCACCCCAAGCCCTGCTAATCCTTTAAAGGAACGTCTAATCCGATCAGCTCCGAAAACCCACCTCATCCCAGCTGCCCAAACCGCGTCCGACGGCGCAGCAGGGCCGGGGTGAACCCGGTTTTCCAAGCACTGCTGTTCCTCAGGCTGGGTGACACCCCCTGTGGCAGCTCTTTGTGTCCCCGGGGCAGCTTGGGGTGAGATCCAGGGTGACTATTTTGGTGTTAATTGAGGGAAGGGCCCGTGACCCTTTAGAGTCGGGAGCTGAGCAGCATCTGGCACCACAAGCTGGTGGCTCCATGGAAAGGAACTGGAGTTAACCCTGTCAGGTCCTCTCCAAACTCCCCAGGAGCCAGGAATCCTCTCAGCTGTGATGGTGCCCAAAGCTCCTTCTCCCTTTGTGTGGGTTTAGGATAAATAACCTCCCTTACTTGTCCCTGGGGAGTCTCAGGGACAACCCAAAGTGTCCAACACCATTCTTCTGCTGGTAAATTGCATTTCCTCACTGCTACAGCATTTATTGGATCCTGGATGTGGGAAGAGCTTAAGTAGTCTGGATTTAGGGAGTGGAGCTGTGTGTGAGGAGAGGAGCTGGTTCATTAGAGCAGCTCTAATATCCTTAATTATCTTAAAGTTAAATCCGGGTGAGCCTACACGTGGCTCCTCCAGGGATGGACACAGCACTTGGATAACACAGGCTTACAGCCATGGATCCAGGGTGCACGTGTCTGGAAAAGCTCAATAAGTGGTTCCTTTTCTCTGTGGTTTGGGACACCTCCCACTGTCCCAGGGTGCTCCAAGCCCCGTCCAACCTGCCCTTGGACACTGCCAGGGATCCAGGGGCAGCCACAGCTTCTCTGCCCAACCTGGGCCAGGGCCTGCCCACCCTCCCAGCCACCAATTCCTTCCCAGTATCCCCCCCAGCCCTGCCCTCTGGCAGTGGGAAGCCATTCCCTGTGTGCTGTCCCTCCAGGCCTTGTCCCCAGTCCGTCTCCAGCTCCCCTGGAGCCCTTTTAGGATCCAGAAGGTGCTCTGAGGTGTCCCTGGAGCCTTCCCTTCTCCAGGGGAGCCCCCCCAGCTCTCCCAGCCTGGCTCCAGAGCAGAGAGGTTTCAGACTCATGGAATGGTTTGGGTTGGAAGGTATTGGAAATCCCATTGATTCCAACCCCCTGCCATGGGCAGGGACAAGTTGCTCCAAGTCCCATCCAGCCTGGCCTTGGACACTTGTGCCAGCCCTCCCAGTTGCTTGGTTCCCTGATCCAGGGTTTTTTCAGGAATGAGACCCCACCACAGATCAGCGGGGCGCAAGGTGTCCCCGTGCCACAGCAAACTGTGGGGCTGCCTCCAGGGAATGCCAGCCTGCTGGAGACAGGGGTTTTTAAAAGCCTTTTTCCAGGAGATGGGAAGGATTGTGCCAAGGGTCTGGAATTACTGGAGGTAGAATTCCCTCTGTGTGTGGAGGGTTGGATGTGCAGGTCCCAGGCAGGAATTCATGGTCTGGGCTTGGCAGGGCAGTAAGGATTGATGACAGGGCACTGAGATTTTGGGACAGGTCGGTGAGGACTGGGGACATGGCAGTGAGGTGTGGGGACACGGTGTCTGGCTCTCCACGGGGGCTCCTTAGGGCAGGAGATCCTTAGGGCAGGAGATCCTTAGGGCAGGAGATCCTTAGGGCCGGGACTCTCCGGGGCCGTGGTGGTCTCTGCACACCCTCAGCCGTGCAGGGATGCCCTGAGCTCCTGGGAATTGGAACAGGGGTGCCCTGAGCTCCTGGGAATTCCCCGTGTTGGCAGGAGGCGCTGGATGGGAGTGGGGCAAGGTGGACCCGGCCCGGCAGATGTCCGTGTGTCCCTCTGCCCGTCCATCGGGCTCGGTTCCGCCCGTGTGTCCCTCTGCCCGTGCCCGGGGGCTGTGCCCAGGGGTCGTGCCCGGGGGTCCCGGTGCCCCCCGGTGCCGGCGGGGGCGGGTCGGGCTCAAGCCCCGGAGCCATCCGTGCCCGGCGGTGGGTGCGGAGCGGGTGCGGAGCCCCCTCCCCCGGGAGCAGCACCGTCATCCCCGCGGTCCCGCTCGCCATCCCGCTCATCCCCATCGCCATCCGCGCCCCGCTCGCCCCGCCGGTGCGGCCCCTTCCCGGTGCT
>VXBX01004341.1:0-20760 GCA_013400415.1 Scytalopus superciliaris
GCCTAGCCATGATGATGATGAACAGATGTGACATTTGTTAATATGCAATGAGCAAGGCTGATGCCACAGCAAATACAGATCCATGGAAAATTGAGTGAATCACTGTAACTGTTAATGGGTTTCTGAGGAATCTCCTCTATGCCTGGTAAGAACCTTTCTTTTATTAGTCTGAGACCATCGGAACAGTTTATCTGCCCTATGGGGGTTATTAACATATGCCAAGAATATCAAGATAATATCAGGAACACAGAATGAGAAATAATAATTTAGGGACTGAAATGTTGTGGTTTCAGAGGAACATGTGGACTAATGACTGAATAAAGTGGTAAACCAAATATTACTGGGGGTTTTCTTTCAACTATGCCACAAATTGCTTTGTGGGCAAGAACCCCATTTCACTTTCTTGTGCACGAGTCTATAATGAAAGTATTCCAGTTTATTTATTTCCAGTGTGTGTCAGTCAAATCTTTGTCAGTGAAAAGCTTTGTGATATTACAGTTCAAGATACTGAAGATGTGCAAGGTTTATCGTAGTATCTTAGTCACAAATATCTCCACACACAAAATGCTGGTGTGTGATTGCCCCTGTTTCCCGAATGAAGCAGTCCTTTGTTTCTTTCACGTTGCCCTTTATTCAGAAAGACTTTTCACTACCAAAAGAGTGCTTTAGTGAAATGAGTATTTATGAATGAGTGTCTTGAATGATATTTATTGCATTCTACCAACCCCATAGTAAAATGATGTTCTGGCAAAAAACCACATCTGTATTGCTTCATGCACTTGGACTATAGGATTTTTGCAACTGGTGATATCCCTAACTCTGTGCACACCAAGTATCTTTCCTGAGCTCTTCCTATGCTGCTTTAGTATAATAACCACGTGGAGGATCATAATTAAGGGATTACAGGAAGAGGCACTTGTATATAAAGCCTGCATTACTGCTCAATTCCTGGGGTAATTTTTACAGGTGAATTAGGGGCTACGTGCAAGCAGTTTTAACTGTAGTGGTTTGATATACATTGTTTTCCTTTATGCTGCACAAAAAAAAAAAAAAGAAAAAAAAAGGCATCTGTGAAGAGCAGTTAAGAAAACAAAGTAATTTGGATACACATGATAAAAAGAAGACTAATCTCTTCACATTTGAAAGAAATTTTAAAGGTGACAATGGAAACATGGAGTGAAAGGGCATATTATTAGTGACTGGATCAGGCTGACATGGTTCTAACTAAACCTGGGTTTAAAAGTTCCTCAGTCTTGCAACTGGCCATGAAAAATCACAATGAGGGGTCTTCTCGTTTGAAGTTTGTCCCATTATAACTATAATTTGAGAGAGAACAAAAAAGATACTAAAGATTGCACAAGAAACTGAAAATTGTTTAAGCAGTTCAGAAATGAAAGATCTAAACTGTATGTTTTTCACTGAGTTTTGGAAGCCAACACAAAAAAGAATTTTAAATATCTGATGTTTGTCCCACAGAAAATGTGGAAGCAATCTTCATTTTTATCACCGCAATGATATCAAAAGTAACCCAGTGTTTCAATAGTAGGTCATGACAGTATGAAACTGTTGTCACAAAGGCCAGATCTGTTTTTTGAGCAGAATTTAGGATGCCCAGTGACTTTCCTTGTTTGAAAGATGAGTATTGATTTGTATTTAGTCTGTCTCACAAGAAAACATAACAGACCTCCAAATGATTACTAAGCAGCTGAAAAATGAATACATATATTTATTGCCTAGGTACGCTTTTAAATCTCTCTTTTGTTATTGACAAGAGTGTTGCTTTTTCTGTCCTCATTTTTTGGGTTGTGCTCTTAATACTAATGTGCCAGAGACCAGCTGAGTATACACGGATGAATACTTGATAGAAGTGAAGAGCTGAAGAATCTTTCTTTACGAATCCGGTGTCTTTATAATTCTGAATGTTTCTTACCAATCTTTTTATTTGAAAGTCAGAAATTCAAAGCCTTTGGCAAGGGATATACTGTTAGCTAAATGAAGTGTAGGGTTGGCTGAAGCTGGATGCCTCCATAGTTGTTTTCTCTCCTGTTCCCTCACAGTGTCCACCTGCTGTTGAAAACCAGAGCTTTTAGTTTCTGAGTGACATTTCTGCTTTTCATTACTCTACTGTGACAGTTTGGAAATGTTATTTAATGTAATGACTCACAGGCTCAGTTTCATCACATGAAGATCAGGTGAAAACAGCCATCAATTATGCCTAAAGATTTTGTGCCACTCATCTCCCCAGCTCCCTAGCTCGTTTCCTCATTTTTGTCAGGGTAAGTCACCTTACACCAAAGATCTGGAAGCAATGTTTGGGCACAACTAACTCCTATGCCTATGTACTCTTGATAACTGGCCTGCTTGGTGCTTACATTTAGAATACCTCTGCAGATAGTAGCCAAGCTGGGCACCTCTCTGTTGCATTTGTTTGGTGCAAAGGCTCGAGCAGCACTGCAGAGCCTCAGGTACCTCCAGAGGATCAGCTTCTGTTTCGGTGGAGCTACTAATCTCTTGGCAGGAGAGAAGCATAGTCCTGCTCACTGTCAAAGAGAGGATCATGGTGCTTTATTGCAGGTGGGCCCAGAGGAGAGAAGGTCGTGGTGTACTGTTGGAGTCAGCATGGTCAAAACAGGAAAATGGGGGCATTATGGAATGCATCTGGGACCTGAAGACATCCTGTATTCATTGCACATTTCAGAAAACAAATCAATAACTGTTATTTTCTTGCATTGCTTAGAAGAGAAATTATATAATCCATCTGTGCAACTGTACCTCTCCAAGTATGGCCTAAGTTACACAAGCCAAAAAGGCCTTCTTAAAGTCTGTTTCCTTGACAGTGTACTTGCAGTGCCTGTTGTTGATTTATGCTCTTGTGTTTGTCCTGTTTTGCAAATGCAAATATTTTCTCAGGTATTTAGTAAGCCACATCCCTGTTTTCTGTAAAATATAGCCATCCCTCACCCTTCTAGTTACACAGAGTAAAGCCTTTGTAAGTAAAGACTTAATCTTAAGCAGAGCATCAAATAATAAATAAATCACATATCCAATAATACATTCAGCAAAGAGCCTCTTAGTTAAATAAACACATCCATAACATTTCTAAAGATAATTGCTGCATCAAGGCCCACATTGGTACTCTGCCTCTTCTCTCTTCAGCCTCCTACAAAATATAGTGAAGTATCAGTAGACTTGACCTAAAGACCAGAATTCTTTGTGTTTAGGAAATGATACTGACAAAAATTAATGGAATGTAAGAATATGATCATAAGCATATGCAAGTTTGATCTCAAGACCCAGAATTGTTCTGGTTTCTGGAAGCTGTCTAGCACAGGATTGGTTCATAAGCAGGAGTGTGCCATAGAGCTTCCCTGACATGCTGAGTGGTTAGTGCAAACAAGTGCCATGTTGTCTGGGTATAATAATGAAGAAGGTATTCAAGCCATACATAGATGCTTTTCAATTACTGCAATTAAGATGAACAGGCCAAATAAATGTAACATTGTAGGGAGATGGCTGGCATCTTGCTCTGAAAATAAGAACTGTAGCTTTTAAGTTTAAATTATTCTGTGATGTGAATTGCACATGCCAGGTCTTATTTAAAAGGCATAGCCTGAAAGCATAACAGCAGGAAAGAAATGAGAATGTCCTCATTCATCTTAGCTTGAAGGCTAAACAACAATTTAAATACCTATTATTGATTTGCTACAAAAACATTGGAACATTCAGCAAATGGTTTTATTCTACTTTAGCTGGAAATGCTAATATTTGCCCAGTTGACTGATTGTTCCATGTGTGCATAAGTCTAAGACGGTGGTATGAGTAATAAATAATAACAAAGTCATAAAATCAATGTAGGCTGACCATGTTCTGTTTCACTTTCTGAGAATAT
Source organism: Scytalopus superciliaris (assembly GCA_013400415.1). NCBI lineage: Eukaryota > Metazoa > Chordata > Aves > Passeriformes > Rhinocryptidae > Scytalopus > Scytalopus superciliaris. The sequence continues at coordinate 3,890 of VXBX01004341.1, forward strand.
ATGCAAGGAATTAATGAGTTTACTTAGCAAATGTTTCACTTAGCTTAAAAGAAGTGAAAAATATTTTTTTTTCGGTGGAAAAAAACCAAGAATACATGCTGTAGTTATTTTTTTTTAGCAGCTCTGAATGCAAGTGCTGTCTGTCCCCACACAGCCTAGAAAATGGGATACAGAGATGCTGCTCCCTGTGTTGCCTCCAGATGCTGCGTACGTTTGGCACTTTGGGATAAGGCTGGGCCACTTTGGAAGTGCAAGCTCAGACTTCCAGGCCATATGCCACTGCCTCACAGAAATGTCCTTGTTTGACTCTGTGCTGGTTTGGGTGCAAACGCTCTGTTGTGCTGCCTTGTGTGGTACACAGTGCAGTGAACACACTCTACCTTACTCTGCACTCATCTTTTTTTCCCCTGGGATCATGCCTGGGGCCAGCCTGGCCACCCTGCAGAGCGGGATAGGGGTGGTTGGCACTGCACAGGGGGACTCCCTGTTGCCTTCATCTCCTTACCCCTTCCCTGCTCCAGTTGCACCAGCACCCCTGGTCCACTGGGTGCCCAGTGGCTGTGTGAGGCTGGGTGCAGCAGGTGACAGGATATATTTTCCCCTGCCCTTGGCGTTCTTGGTGCCGAGCTTTGCTCCCTGTGCATGCTGCAAGAGGCTGATGAAGGGAAAGTAATGGTGGGGAGGAGACAGTTTTCCCCATCTTGTCCTTTCTTTTTTGTGCTGTTTGAGTTTTGTGTAGTGGGAAGGCAGTTTGTGGTATGCCAGGGACTGCCAGGACACTTGACCTACTCTCAGTCTGCCAGCCAAAAACCTCTGCTGTACTCAGTGCTTTGTCAAGCATGGTGCTTCACGTCCCTTGTGTGCCTACATATTTGGAGAGGGCCTATCACAACTAGGTCCTCGTGTTGATCACACCTCTGATGTGAGTGTGATGGTGACATCCCATTCTCTACCAGGGACTTTCCAAGGGAGTTGAAGAGGAGCAACAGCTTTTGGGGTGGTGCAGCCCAGTAGTGCCATGGTGGCTTCCTCCTCCCCCCACTGACTGGGCTCTGCCTCTCACTGGTGGAGAGAAATGCCTGCATTGGTGTGCCCATGTTTCTTTCTTTCCCAGTTCAATGATCTCGTCCCCCCTAATGGAGATGCTGCCCTTATAATGGGTACTTTTAGCTCTGGTGCATGTAGCTTTTGTCACCCTGTGGTCAAGCAGGGCTGTGCACATGGACTATCAGACACATTCACTTTCTCTTGTAGTGCTCCATTAAGATAAAAACAAAAAAAAAAGAAACAAACAAGGAGCACTTTGGTAATTCTTATATTAAAAGCAGATACCTACAGTTGGTAGCTCATGTCTCTAAATTAACTCTGTGGTAAGAGGTGATAGTTCCAAGACAGGGTCTTGTGGAGGCAGATAGAGCTGGCTCCTTCAGAAACCCTGTCAGTGCTGCAGCACTGCGACCTGGTGCCAGCACTGGCTGATAAACACATCAGCTCCTGGCAGGGGGGCCACTTTGAACCACGGACTAGTTCTAACAAAAATGCATGTTTTCTTGCTCCTACTCTTCGTAGTCTTTGTACCTTGGTATTGTCATTATATGGAATGGGATTTTTGATCTATTAAGTGGTAGATACACTTGCCATGCCTATATTCAGTAAAAAGGAACAAATTAAGTGTCTGTAACCACAGCTTCTGTGCAGCTGAGGCCAACAGCAGCATGGCCAGGAGTCTCTTGTATCTGCAATGGAAGATTAAATTTAGCAAACATTTTACAGCATTAGCAGAAATTTGCAGTTATAGTGCAGCACTCTGCCTGTCAGACTCTTGAAAAATCAACAGCAAGGTACGCACTCAGTTTTTCTCAGAGAGGGTTACAATTTTCTTATAGTGACAAAATTAGCATTAAGAGCTGGCTTCATGCAGGCATTTATATGCTGGCATGAGTCATGAACTTGAAAAGGAGTCTGCCTAGGTAATTAATTTTCTCTGTGTTATTGCTGATCTTGTCTTTGCTCATGTGTTTTTTCCTAAGGCTACATTTAAAAATTACTTTAACCATAAGTTCTTGGGCTGAATTCAATTTTAATAGTACTCTTTAGCATGACCTCCAATATAGAAGATGGTGAAAATTCAGTTTTAAGTTTATAAAAGTCTTGTGTTTTAAGTACTTGCCTGGAATTGAGTAGATCTGCCATAGGAGACTGATCCATGTGTGTGATCTTTTGCAAGTTCTTCCCTTCTTTGGCTGCCAGCTTTAAAATAGGGTGAATTATATTCACTGTAGGAATGTCCCATGAGTTGGAAGTCTTGATTGAAGAAGAAGCTTGATTTCATGGTGGCAGAGATTCCCTGATCTGAGATATTGTGTGTCACAAACCTGTGATCTTCCAGGGCTGGTGGAAATGCCATTATAAGTGTGTGGAGAGAGCTGAGTCATTTACCTCATTCTTCTCAGTCTGTGGCAGTGAGTAAAGCTCGCATCTTTTATAGCAACCATTTTTTGGCTTCAGAATGATGTCCCTCTGGAAATCTCATCTAGGGACACTCATTAAAGTGCTGGAAGAAGCCCTGAATCCAAGACAGCACTGCAGAGCCCTTTCTCTCCACCATCATTATTGCTTCTCTTGCTGCTACTGTCCTGTAGGTGAGAAGATGTTCAAAATACAGGGCAAAATTAATTGGATCTCACAGGCACCATCTCATCGGGCAGCATCCAGCTGATTCTGAAGGTTCCCTGAATGCTGCTGACAGGTTGATACATATACAGTCTATGCATGTGAGGCAAATGAGAAGTTAGTTTGCATCCTTGCAAACCTCTCTAGATCCCCATATAATTGTGCTGGCACAAGGCTTTCAATTGCACTGCCTTATTACTACAGGTGCAAAACAGCATCTGCAAATAGGCAGTGGATTAAATACATGCTCTGTGCTGTTGAAAATGTCACTGACAACACGTTGAGCCTCAAGAGCACAATACTGAATTTCTAGGATATAAGAAACATAGCATGCTAGATTTATGGATTCTCATGCAAACTACAGCACTAGCAAATACAAATAAAAAAAACATCTACAGTAAAAATGCCTACATTAGCAAATCCATCCTTACAAATATACATGCTTTAGTTCCTAAGAGTTGCTGGCTTGGAAAAGTACTCTGTATTAAACATATTTTTTAATGCTTGGATGCTTATTTCAATGACATATTTTGGACACCAAGTATTTTTCTCTTGAGGAAAAACTAGTTATTTTTTTTAGCTCACTGAACTTTTGAGTAATCAATTGGTTGCCATCTGAAGATATATGTATTCTAAAATGATGATTAATGTGTCTTACAAGTGTTACTGTGAGAATCAATTTGCAATAGCTTAAATACCTAATGTGATGAGAAACTGGGATCAATTGCATAATAATGTAACGTTTTCCTAAAGTTTGTGCTATATATTTTTTTTTTAAACTTGTTTTCCTTCAGGTAAAAAAGGCATTTTTTGTCTGATACTGTTTAGGCAACAAGAAGACATCAGACTAATGAAACCATTTGGTTTATCATAGAATCATAGAATAGTTGGGTTGGAAGGGACCTTTAAAGATCCAATTGCAGATCCAATCCTTCTGCAATGACTGGGGACATCTTCAGTAAGATCAAGTTACCCAGACCCCCATCCAACCTCACCTTGAATGTTTCCAGGGTTGGGACATCTACCAAGTTTCTTTATGGGCCACCTCTTCCACTGTTGCACCACCCTCATTGTAAAAAACTTCTCTGTATCTAATCTAAATTGACCCTCCTTTATTTTAAAACCATTGCGTCTTGTCCTATCACAACAGGCCCTGCTAAAAAGTAGATTTATGCTGGATTTATTAGTGCAAAGCCTTGTTTTACATAAGGAAAGGAAGAGTTTGTTCAGGGAGAGATTTCTGGAAAAAAAAGAAGACCCACAAGCACCAAAGGTCAGCACTACCTGTGCTTCCATATGGGGCATGCACTTGTCCCACTTGCACTGGGTTTGTGATAATACAGAGTAGACCCACTCCATTTAACCATATGTTGTAGACATCAAATGCAGAGGAGCTAGTCAGCTCCCTGATGTCCCACATAAACATACTAAGTCATCATAAGCAAATTTGCCTTCCAGACTTATATGGTTATGAAGATATTGCTGCTAGAAAAGGCCTCTAGATGAGTGACTTGATTTATTAAGGAGACCATATGCTCAGAAAAAGACCTGGGAAAAAACTGTCCCAGCCAATATGTGGCTCAGATGCCAAAGTATGCAGCAAAACCAACTTAAATAAACTGCATAATCTGTTTTTACTGCTGACTGATAGCTGCTCACTAGATCTCACGACTTTGTGCTTCTCCTTGGGCTTGCTCTTTTACATTTTTGAGAACACCTTTTTCAAAATCTCTCTTTACCTTAAACATAAGAAGTATGAAAAGAGAAGACTGTGGTGTTCTTTGTTTTCCTGGGTGTCTAGCTGCTGACGACAGGCAGACTCGAGAAATCACCCAGTCAATTTTCCCAGGCAAAATCCAGATTTCTGTTCTCCTCACAGGCTTAGCATGGGAATATGGTCTCTGTTCCCTCCATATTAGCTTAAATTCCTGATGGAGATGAAATGCAGGAAAACAGCAGGATGATTAGTTGTGTCCCAGTATTGTGTGGTCAATGGGCCACATTCAATGATGTCCACCTCTCTTCCACCAGATACTGCATTAAGAAAATACACTGGGGAAAATACTCTAGCTTCAAAGGCTCAGTGCCAATCTGCTTGCTAAGTCATCTTTTGTTTGGAAATGAAAGTGGTGGCATTTTTTCTGAGCCTAGTTTTTTTTTTCTCTCTCCAAGGGTAGAGCCTTTTGCTTCAAAGACAAGGATGAAAACAGCCATGAATTGAAGGTTGACAAAATTTCCCAATGATTAAAAGAATGCTTAAATGTTCTTTCAGGGCAGAGGAAATTAATAGCATTTTGTTAAAACATCTTGAACCTGATGGGAAAGCAGTCTGATTCCTGGCAACTGTGCTTCTCTCTCAAGCTATCATTTTTAGAGGTTCACCCTTTTTCTGATATACTTTCTAGGCTCAACACTATTTTCTCTGCTGACTTATATTTTTCAATCTCACTTATTTATTTTCCCTTCCTTTACTCTGGAGGAAGGGAGTGCCCATTTCAACTATGAATTTATGCTGTTTGTGCAGCACCTGGCAGGGAGGTCCCTATTCCAAATATATATATGTGTGTGTGTGTGTGTGTGTGTGTGTGTGTATATACAGAAATTATTTGATTTTGTATTAAAAAGGATTTGTTTTGTTGAGCATGCTTTGGTGTCTAATCAAGAACTTTTAACAGCAGAATAGTCCTAAGACAGGCATTGAAATGTCAATCATTTTTGGTGTCTGTCTTCTTGCTTACTGAATGTGTCTAGTACCCTTCATGGCATCAATTTGGCAAGAACAAGTTTTGTTTGATGAGTATTTTTGAAATCTCTTGAGCTTTTCTGTCCCCATGTACAGCAGTTTATACTGCAATTCTGCAGCACGCCCATCCTGGGTACTAGCTAGAGGAGAGAGTGTAAACATTCCAGTTTAATACAGTTTTGTGGAGTGACCTTTGATATGTGACCACACTGAATTGAGAGAACAGAAACAAAATGTCACGAATCTAAGTTTTGACTTAGTCTGAGTTGGATCTTGGGTTGTTGGGTCTTATTTCTCAACTCCATACTTCTCTTCTTTGAAAGTTATATTAAAAAACCCTCCACTTGCTTTCCCCTCCAAAGGCAAGAACTATGTGAAGAACTGTGTGATGCCAAAAGCAATATTAGTTTTTGGAATCAGCTTTCAGGATGTGCTGAAAGTTGTGTAATCAGCACCTTACCTCTCAGAAAGACTGGGTGCTTTATTCTCCAACATCTCACAGGCATGCAGGGCCTGGGAAAGTTGTTTTTTTTCGAGTACTCGAGAGACCTGACTAGAGAATTATATGGTCTGGAAGCCTATCAAAAGCTTCTCCACCCTGGGTTCAAAGCTAGGACCATCTTGACATCAGTCTTTCTCATCAGGCTACAATAATATTTTTGGGAAATAAAAAATGAGTCAAAAGAAACTTTAAAAACATCATAGTAACTAGAAGAATACAGTAGATAAATGCTAAATAAGGTTACAATTTTTCCTAAACCTGAGGCAAAAGCTGTAATAACATAGTGCGAAGGACTGGAAAAGAAATGTGCACAAATGGGGAATGACCTGTTGGCAGTACTGCCTAATCCACAGGAGAGCTGTGATCCAGCATAAGGGCTTCCAGGTGATCAGAAGCCACATCTTGTGCTCTCAGCTTCAAAACCATGTACCCTCTAGAGACTACAACACTACTGTCATAAAAGGAATGTGCATTCAAAAAGCCCCTTAACATGACATAGTCTTGTTTTTACTTGCATTTGGTGATTTTAAACAGGAGTGAGTTACAACGATGCCCTTCCTGAGAACATACAGTGGTACAATTTCCGTTTACTTTGGGCAACTTCCATTTACATTGAGCAGAAACTTGGGGGGGGGGGGGGGGGGGGGGTGGAGGGGGCGGGGGGAGTGGGGGGGGGATACTGGGAGCACTGGGGTTNGGTGTGTGAGGTGGGGGCGAGAGTCTAGAAGCTGCTTCAGATGTTTTTCAGCTTTCCTTGTTGTACTCACTGCAACCTGTGTCTGAGCAGCAAATGGGCAGTGTCTGTCTTCATTGCCTCAATGCATGTGAACCAGAGCTCTGACTCTCAGAGAGGTTGTTTCTTCTTAGATGGTTTAAATAATATTTGGGTTTAGATGATATTTATTGAAGCATCTTGAATGCCACATAAGATAGGTCATTCAGGACTATGCTTGTGTAAGCAACTTGTCTCTCCTTTTCAGAAGCTGTCTAAGCAAGTTTTGTGACTAAACATTGTATGTTTTGGACTGTGGTTCCACAGTGTGAGTGGTTTGGCAGCAGTGCTGGATGAACGAGTTCCTGCCCCTGGCACTGTGCTTAGGGCAGTGCAAGTAGTGTAGAAGTGGGGTTCAGCTTTAACAGAGGTGGGAAACAGTTCTTGGACATCAAGAAGTTCTTATGATTGCGGAATGCATTTCACAATGTGATATGCAGAATAATTACTAAGTGGTCAAATGTGACTTGAAATCAGCTTTTTTTCAGTGAAGAATGCTTCTCCCATGGCATGGTTGTTCAGACAAGGCTGGGGCTGGATAGGACAAGCAGAAAAGCAGTGCTGGTGCTGAGAGACAGTCAGCTGTAACTGTGCCCTGCTCCCAGCCCCTGGAGCTCACAATAGGACAATGTTTGCTTAGGACAGTGTGCTGTTCCTTGCTCACAATAACAAACTCCTCAGTCTTGAGGTAAGTAGAACACTTCAGAGTAGCTAGACCTGGAGATTTGGACTGGAAGATCCTGAAGGGAAAACCAGAACCATTAAGATGATGTGATAAGGGCAACACCACCACTTATTTTTGCTGAGATCTCCTCTTTTTAAGCAGTTAATTAAACAACTCAGGGAGCTGCTGGCCAGTTTGTCTCACTTCATTATCTAGCACAGCAAAAAGCAAATAAAGAGATTCTTCTGTAAATGATCAGATGGTAATAGTTTTATATACCGTGGAGAACATGAATTTTTAGAAAACAGAGCAAACTTTTCAAAGCTTTTGTATTTTTGAAGCAATCACAATGTTTTTAGTAAGGTAGGTGATATCAGGGCTGATATCATCAAATTGAAACTAAGCTTAGGAATTAATGACAATATTTATGCAAATATCTTTGTGTCAAGGGTAAATATGTATTTAATTTTGTTTGCATTTTGCTTTCATGAATTGTCTGGAATTTTAAACTAGTTGAGTATTACAGTTTGTGGAAGGTTACCGTTTTGAAGCACTGAAACTGCCTTGGAGAGTTCTAGCAAAACCTGTGACTTCCAAGAGGAAATTCAATGTTGTAAAGTTATATTGATGAGAGGAAAAAAATCTCAAGCCAAACTTTTGTCAATCACAACCCAGAGAAAAAAAAAAAAAAGATTAAATAGTAACAGTGAGAAAGAGGGTCTGGTCATTAATAGATAACAAATTAAACACACCACAGTGTAATTTGCAAAAGGTAAAGACTGTTCTGGGCAAAGCTCCTAACATTTCAGCTGCATCTGATCCAGGATTAACTCCAGTTCTTCCCTATAGGGAATTTGCAGTTTAAAGATAAAGTCTGTTAACATAATGACACATTTTGTTTTCAGGTTGTATACAGTGGGAGTTGCTCTGTGTGTGTGTGTTCCCTGGACAGGTATTTGGATTATTACAGGTTGTGGTAATGGTTCTGAGTTCTCTTAATCCTTTATCTTCCTTTTAAGTCCTCAGAATGATAATTTTTCTCTGAACAACACAGAAACACTGGGAATACGCTGTGGAAGAACAGAGAACAAATTAAAAGCCTCTTAAGTAAGCAAAGGACAGGGATAACCCCAAAAGCTAGGAAAAATTATTTTAGATTTAAGACTGGCTTTCATGAGAAGGCAGGTAGAGCTGGAAATACACAGATTAAGAGGCTTGCAACACTCTTAAATGATTTTAAAACCTAATGTTGGGTTTTTTTTTAAAGTAGTAACAGAAAGATAAGAATTACTGCAAGTGGCCAAAGAAATAAGCCACCAGAAAAAGGGTGGCTCAAGCAACGTATTAGGGAACATATCTAAGACTGGTCAGAAAAAAAGAAGGGATTTGCATCACCTATGCAGTCTGGTTTGCTGAAAACAAACTTAGTTCTTAGAGTAGGTCTAAGAAAACTTTATTTTCCATGGAAAAGCTGGTCTTCATTGAAACAATATTATCTCAAAAAGTGCTCACCATACTAAAAAAAAAAAAAAATTTGTCAGGAGATTCCCTTAAATTAAAAACAAATTACTAACTGTTGAGATTTTCCCTTGATAATTTACCTTAGGTGCTGAAACAGAAGCAAATTTTTTTATTGAAGGTAAAGTTTTTTCCAGTGAGCTCCCCAGGGGTCTTGCTTTGCTTGGGCAAACAAGATGTGTCTGTGTAAAGGTGAAGTGAGCCTTGGTGAGGTGGAGATCACAGTCCTGATCAGGCATCCCAGAGGGCAGAGTACCCTCTGAACTTCAATTGTCCCCTGCTGCAGGGATGCCCGAGGCCAAACAGCAAAGTTAAAGCCTCCCCAGCCTTGGCAGCCAGAGGAAGGAGAACAACCAAGAGCATCTTTCTTCCTTGCAGCTCCGAAACACGATGAGAGGATCTCCATCCCCTATGGCTTTTCAAAACTGTTTTCTCTACAGGAAAGGGAAACTTCTGCAGTTTTCTGCCTTCCCTTTGCCGCACTGCCATGGGCTTCTGGTGGAGAAAAATGTGTCAGTGGAAAACAAGGAGTAAAGCTGTGGTGCGTGTTGTGCAGCTTTTCTGAATCTTTGACATTTAGACAGCAGAAATAGTTTCAGAGAGCAACAGGCAGATTTCAGTTCATGTCTGTGTCTTCAGCAGACTACAAATTGACTTGAAAACTCTGCTGTGTGATGGGTTAAGGAAATGCCCTTTTGCTTCTGGACAACAAGTCTGAATAATCTAAATTTACTGTCCAATTACAAAATTATCAAACAATTGGGTTTTCTTCCTAATCCGTGATGAAAAATGGCACCAGCCAAGACATGCATCATGTTTGAGCAGCAGTAAATGAGTGGGGCTCTGGGGGAGAGTGAGCAGAGGGTTCTGTGACAAGCCCCAGCACTTGGGAGGCAAGAGAGTGGAGAGGGTGGTGACAGTGGGGGAATGCAGGGACTGCTGGTGGCCTCTTGCAAGGCAGGGACAAGGCTATTGCTTTGTGTTAACCTTTCAAAGCAGTGAGCGCTTCTTAAGAGAGCCTAACTGCCTTTATGGCTAAATATAGGATTGGCTCTTTCCTTCCCAGTCAGTAAGTGTGCTCTGTGAGCCATGGGTGTCAAAGCTGTCTGCAGACTCTATCCTTTCATTCCTGTCCCCCTCGTGCCTTCTGTGACCAACTCTGTACCACACCTGTGAAAGCTTTGCTGCTCCTAACGTGTCTGCTGTTGTTCTTGATGTGGAGCTTTCTTTAGGGAAGGAGCAGGGACTGTCTGCCCTGCAGTTGCTGTGTCTTAGAGAGGCAGGAGAGTGTCCAGCTGAGCACGGGGCTTGGGTGGGATTTAGGGTTCAAGAGGGAGTATCTGTCAAATTATGCTCTGCCTGGTTTTAGGACTCCCCATCACTCATAAACTCAAAAGTCAGAACAGTCATTCTGCAGACGGTCTTTTTCTCTGAATGTGAGTCTGTACATCAAAGGACCATGTTTCATGATCTGTTTCATGATCACAAAGACATATCTGAGCTGAGTCCACACCAATCCTCTGTCTTGAGGTTCAGGAAAGCCTCCTTCTTCCAGAGTACTCTTGAGCATCTGCTTTCATTTGCAGATCTGTTTTCATGGCATTCTGGTTTATAGGGTGAAGGGCACGTTAATGTCCTGTGGAATGGGCTCTCCGGTGAACAGCAGTACTGAAACCTCTGACTACATCCCCTCCAGCCTAGTGAGATCTAAGGGTCCCTTCTGCAGAGAAAGTTGATCTATCTAAACCTGAATCTTTATATGAAATATTAAGCTAATAGCGAAGTTTAAATCAAATTTGAAATCTAAAATGCATTAATTTAAAAGCTATTTTCCTCCTAGTATTTATTCTTATTTATCCTTTTAGTTAAAAATTTAATCATTTGGTCCAAAACCAGGTTTTTGCAGCCATGATGTTTTTCCTGCTCCATATTTCTTTTTGAAGACATTCAGCTTCATGGATCTTCTTTTTTCCTCCTCTTGTCAGGCTTTATTTTGCAAGCAACTCTTTATAGAGGAGTTGAACATCTGTAAACTTGTGCAAGTGGCATGGCAAGAAGGTAGTGATAGCATTGCTTTCACTGAGGGACTCAGTGATTACAGGTGAGGTGCCAAACTCCTGTGAGATGTAGGTACATTGGCATAAGAACTGGCATGCTGGCTGAGATGGAGACAATCCCTGTCACCCTAATGCTGTTTTCTAGGCTAGGCAGGAATGATGATTAAAGAAAGTGTAGGAGAAAAAATAAGGAGTGTAAGACAAAGTATGTTTTTCTATCCCTCGTGGTTAGGGATTTAGGGTCTTCTATACAATATACAATATTCTACACTGTAAACTGAGATGGTTTAATAGCCATTGATGGCTAGGAACTTGTTTTTAGTTTTCAAACCCATTTACCCATTTTCACTCTTGGCTCTCACAGTTGTTACAATGAATTCCACAACTGAATTATTTCCTAATGCTGATAGAGTCTCTCCTCTTGTGTAAAGGGAAAACAACAGGTAATGCCACCTCTTTTTGAAATAATATGCCCTGAATATGCAGGGCTTGGGAAGAGCGAATGTACAGTTGTACAAAAGGCTTTATTACTCTGTTTTAAGGATTTAATTACTCCAATTAAAGGCAACCTGCAATCATCCATTCCTCCCACTTGCACTTCAACAGCTATAGCAGTTGAGTGACCTCAAGGGTAGTTGATGTGTCAGAAAATTAATCCACCATAAGACTATTAATTTTCCTTCAGAGTACTAGCTTTGCCACACAGCAACAAAACCAGGACCACGCAGATGGACGTGAGGAGCCCAGAGGGAGGCAGGACCACTCCTCTGGTGGCAGCCCACCACCCCATGGGTTAAGCCAATTATGAGTCTGCACAGGTTCTCAATGGCAGGAATATTTGAAAAGTATAGAGCAGCATATACTCTTTGTCTAACTTGTCATACAGATACCGTACCTTTTAAAGGCTTTCTCATTGAGAAACTTGTATGGTGTTTTGCAGTCCACTAAAACAAATTCCACCCTCAGTGACATGGGCTCAACAGCCACCTAAGTCTGAATAGTTTGAACCACAGAGAGAATGATGGGCTCATTGCTATTGTGCTTGAGCAGGAAGAGCCACTTAAATATAGTTCTCCAATCAGTTTCCCTGCCCTCATTTGGACAAAAATATCGTAACAGCTATGATAAAAATCATAGCTACAAGTTTTCCTTCTCCATATGACTGCTCTTCAGATCTTGAATTCAGATCTTCCATTACAATGCAAGGCATTAATGTACTGCTGTTTTATATAATGCACACTGATTATCTGCATATTGGCAGCACCTTCATATTCCAGTGCTGTAGGGAAGAAGTAAGAATTTACTTGTAGACAAAGTGACAGACACTATCAAATTCACTTATGTATTTGGATTTAATTTAAATCAGAAGAAGAGTGCTTAATTTAATTTCTTTTCCTTTGGATATATCTCATTCCATTGAAATAACACCAGTTTTGCCATAATTATATTGCTCATTAATAATATTCAACAGAAAATAAATGTGATAGTTAAAAGTATGAAAAATCCTGAGTCAGATAAAAAAGCCATGAAGTTCAGACCTTAAAGGATTGGCAGGTTCTAATAGAGATTTTTTTCTTTTATCCATTTACAAAATTGAGTCTGATTTTTTAAAACTGAGGGAGGGGAATGTTTGAGTCTCCCTTCCCCCACTTAAAAAGTCCAAGAAGCTTTGTTAAGAAAATAAACAGAAAAGCCTCTGAGAAATACATGAGCTCTAGAGGAATGCTATGGTCCAGCTGCAGCCAAGGCTGACACACTGGGGGCTCCAGTTCACTGCAGACACAGCGTACTCTCCTCTCTTCTGCTGAGGGCTGCCCTGCATTAGCTTTGGTTGGATTCCCACCATGTCTGTGCATCATGACAGCCCTCAAGCAGGAGAACTGTCACGTTCTTTTTAGCCTCCATGAAGTGGGGACCATAGTACCTCCTGCAGCATTTGTTGTACTGCATCTCTGGCAGAATAGTCCAAAGTGAAACACTGCCTATTGGATGGTATTTCATAGGTGAGAGCAGAGAAACTGGTAAAAGATCATGACAGAAGGTGCAGTATTGAAAGCTTTCTTGTGTGGCTTTCTGTCCAGTTGAAATAATGTGCCTGAGAGATGGCTTCTGCATCTGAGACCCTTAGCTGGACCTGAGTTCTTCTCAGAGGTAGCAGACATAGCTTTGATACAGCAGATATCCCACCCAGAGCTATGTAGCTTCCTCTGGAGGTTCCTCTGAACCTTCCTTGGTTCAGAAGCAATTTTGCCCAAGAATCCAATAGTTATCATTTCCAGGGGTTACTGTGGGATTCACCACACTGCCCTAAGGCTTTGTAAACAATTAAAGGGAAAAAAGAACCAAGTTAGATTTAGAATTTTAAAAGCAACAAACATACACAAAACTGTGTGAGTGGTTAGCTGATGGCTTGAATCATAGCCATTGACAGCAGCCTGTGATTAAATAAAGAGTATTGTGTTGCACTTTGAATGTTTCATAATGTTTTTGAATTAAAGTAAGACAATACCGAGAGCATTCACTTGCAAATCAGTAGGGTAACCACAGTGCTCTAAAAATTATCCCATTTATTGGAATAATACAGATGGTAGAAAGACGTATACAGGCATTGTCTTCTGGATCCCTCTAGACTGATGGAACAGGTCACTGCAACCGTCTGTTCATCAATTGTGCTGGTAGGTCTCAGAGGTAACAACAGACAAGGATGTGTGAAAGTCGGATGCCTATGGTTCAAGCAAGAAATCAGTCAAATCTTTTCCAGCTGTTGGTGTGAACCATTCAAGTAAATCAAGATTACTTTTGCTTAAAATTAAATAAGAAGCATTGTAAATTTTTTTTTTCTCTTTGTGATCTGTGGGATTGGTAATTTCTGTTAGAACAGTGATGATTTATGCAGGACCACAGGAAAACTTCTTGTGCTGGTACAGCTGGGAGCAGAGGGTACAGAGGGAGCAGAAAAGTCTATAATGGGTGATTTTCAGATATGATTTTGTTGTTTCATGTCTTTTGTTGGACTGTCCTTCTGTATAACACCACCAGGCCTGGGCATCATTATCAGCAAGCTACTGCTGCCTGCCTTCTCATAAGTACCACCAAAAAGTGACAACCTACCTTTTTTTCACCTCAGACAACCTACCTGCATCTCTCCTCATGTGAACATTACTCTTTTTTAATTTGGAGGTCTTGTGGGTTGTAGCCAGTCTCTCCAGTCCTCATGGAGCATTTTAAGTGCTGTAATTTCATAAGGCCAGCAGTGAAGTTGTGCTGGCATAGGGACTGATCTGCATCCTTGGTTGTGAGTAGAGCTAAGCCAACAGTGATTGCTTGTGCAGCCTTGCTGGGTTGACTGGGCCCTCAGCTGTTGGGGAAATTCAGTGGTGTCTCAGAGAGGAGCAGTGGGAGCTCCTGGCCATTGTGTGTTTGTCTCTTGAGAACTGCTCCAACAGGCATTGGAGTCTGGTCCAAAAGGCCCTCAAGCTGGGGGCACTGGTCACATGAAGGCTCTTGGTCACATGAAAGTATCCATTTCCAGTGATGATCAAGAATTTTGGTCATCCCTGTTGTATTGCCGTATCAATTTCTTTATTCTTTATCTCCTAATGGTATCTTTTCTCACAGTCTCTACCACAGAAAGACTTAGCAAATTTAGTTACATACCTTTGCTTATAGTGAGCATATTATATATTACTTTAGTGGAAAAAGAATTAATTGCTTTGCAAATTTCAGCTTAGTACCAATGGTGGATGGAGAGATGTTATAGATGAAAGAAGGAGTAGGGACATTTCCTCATTTTGTTGCCAGGCCCACGGATACCTAATGCAGAAGCTACAGATCCTTTGATTCCTGACTTTGATACCTCTGNTCTAATGAAGTTGTTTTAGATGGCTATAGCAATTTTGAATTAAAAAGGAAATAAAACATATCCATTTAATCCCTGTAGTTGCATCCACATCAGGACTTCAGCTACTTGAGTAAAAACCGACACTTCCAAGTGATTTTGCAATACAGATCAAACTTTTCGATGAAATTTGAGTTAAAGGAGACATGAAGGAAAGGGAAGGCATGACAGGTACTGGTTGGGAAGGAGAAGGAAATATCTAAACCCTTTTCCTTTTCTCCAGCTGTGCCATCTAGATGTTTTTAACTCAGAGACCAGAGCAGCAGACTGTGAAGCAGAGTGGTAAAAGAAATGAAAGAGTTAAAGGGAGCTGGAGAGAAACAGGGACAGTCCAGATCTGTGGAAGGAAAATACTTCCCAAAATCGGTCAAAAATAACAAATACAAAATGTACTGAATGAACTTTTGTTTTTGCTTAAGATTAACTTAAATTTTTTAGAAGAGAAAAAAATACTTTCTCTAACAACACGAACGCTGTGTATATTTACCTGAGGCTTATAGAAATAGCTCGTATGACAAGTCTGGCTCCATAAACTCTGCCTAAGAAGCCTGGATCAGCAAAATTCAATCTGGAATCTGTCTATACGTTTTTTTAAAACTGTCTGAGCTTTCTAAGTTAACTAATGAGTAATCATTTGTTTATAAAAAGATATAACAGTTTTATAAGTTAATATTGAAGTCCATGGAAATCAATTTTCAGTATTCAGTACTTTAGTTAACTTTAGATTTAATTCTACTGATAAAAAAATGCTCACTCAACACCAGACACATAAAGTAAGGGCTATTTGTAAATATGTTTAATTATTTTTTATATATTTTTTACTCACTGGAGATTTTCAGCAGTTTCATGCTTCAAATACAAATAAATCTCAAGGAAGTAGTCAAAGTAAGCAGTCAGCTGCTCTAAGGCCAGTCAAATAGTGCTTTTCTGCATGTTTTACTAATAGATGAACAGGCAATCCCATTTATAGAACATACTACATGTTGACAGAGTGACTTCATTTTGCAGTATTGGCAATTTGAGATCTTAGCAAAACAATGCTGAGGTCGCTCTCATTCTGTATTGCCATCCTTGGAATGCGGCTTTGGGTTTCCATTAACTCTGTCGCTACAAGGTACCGCAGATGGAGGCAGATTTTATGGAGGGGTTGTAATAAACATCAGAGAGCAGAAAGTTGTAAACAGCTTAAATTCTTTCTCCTGTGTAGATGAATTCCTTTTCCTTAACACTTTGTTGTTCTCAGCATCTTGTAAACACTTGGTCTAACTGGAGGTGAATGGGTGGATAGCGCGCAAGGGCTTTGATACCTCCCAGCTGTGTGTGGGGATAAGGGGGTCTCAGGGTTCTGCACCCAGTGAATATATGCTTCAATATAAACAGTGAAAGTTTGGATATTCAGCCCGGCACTTGGCTCACAGCATTCTAGCTCTGCTTAGGAGCACAAATCGTGTACAGGATCGCTTCCAAGATTTCCCCTCCACGTTTCAGTCAAAGGAGGACAAAAAAGTGGGGGGAAAGAGCATGGCTCTCTCACTGCTACATTATTCCTGCTTTCCCCTGTGCTGGCTTCATTAGATTCACCAGTGTTGTCAAGTTAGTGTAAAACTGCAGTGAATCTTTCCAAGGCCTTTTCTGTACTTACATTTTTTTTCGAATCTTACCAGGACAGTTAAAGCAATACAAGTCACTTGAGAAGAATTTAACTACAAAGGGACTGAGCGTCCTTATTGCAGAAGAAGACCAGACTGGTAGGGGATTCTTTAGGAATAGCTGCAGTGCTTTCAATTCATANCTCTTTGAGTCTGAGTTTTATGGCTAAACTTTTACATGATACTTCATTGAAAGAGCAACATTAAACTGAAATTTTAAATAAGAGATACCCCATTGGCTATCAAGTTTATGAATTACAACTTTATGAAAATTGGACAATCCTGTTATTACAGACAGACTGCTTATATACATATTATTAAATTAATTTATATTATTAATTATTATATATAACATATATACTTTGTTATATATACTATATATTTTATATTAAATA
>VXBX01004341.1:21361-31563 GCA_013400415.1 Scytalopus superciliaris
TAAGCAGTCAGCTGCTCTAAGGCCAGTCAAATAGTGCTTTTCTGCATGTTTTACTAATAGATGAACAGGCAATCCCATTTATAGAACATACTACATGTTGACAGAGTGACTTCATTTTGCAGTATTGGCAATTTGAGATCTTAGCAAAACAATGCTGAGGTCGCTCTCATTCTGTATTGCCATCCTTGGAATGCGGCTTTGGGTTTCCATTAACTCTGTCGCTACAAGGTACCGCAGATGGAGGCAGATTTTATGGAGGGGTTGTAATAAACATCAGAGAGCAGAAAGTTGTAAACAGCTTAAATTCTTTCTCCTGTGTAGATGAATTCCTTTTCCTTAACACTTTGTTGTTCTCAGCATCTTGTAAACACTTGGTCTAACTGGAGGTGAATGGGTGGATAGCGCGCAAGGGCTTTGATACCTCCCAGCTGTGTGTGGGGATAAGGGGGTCTCAGGGTTCTGCACCCAGTGAATATATGCTTCAATATAAACAGTGAAAGTTTGGATATTCAGCCCGGCACTTGGCTCACAGCATTCTAGCTCTGCTTAGGAGCACAAATCGTGTACAGGATCGCTTCCAAGATTTCCCCTCCACGTTTCAGTCAAAGGAGGACAAAAAGTGGGGGGAAAGAGCATGGCTCTCTCACTGCTACATTATTCCTGCTTTCCCCTGTGCTGGCTTCATTAGATTCACCAGTGTTGTCAAGTTAGTGTAAAACTGCAGTGAATCTTTCCAAGGCCTTTTCTGTACTTACATTTTTTTTCGAATCTTACCAGGACAGTTAAAGCAATACAAGTCACTTGAGAAGAATTTAACTACAAAGGGACTGAGCGTCCTTATTGCAGAAGAAGACCAGACTGGTAGGGGATTCTTTAGGAATAGCTGCAGTGCTTTCCATTCATAGTTCACCTTTTTTACAAAACAATAGCCTGAGAACAGGCCAGCATTTCTATACAACCCAGCCTTTACCAAGCTGTTTTGCCCGGGGGGATCTTCCCCTCCCAGATTAGCTTAAGTGTCATTGCTCAGCAACACTGCAGCTATACCACCTCTGGATCCCTGGATTTGGAAGGCTGCGGGCTGTGCTCTGCTTTCACCTTCCTCCCATCCCTGTAAGGGGAATAGCCGCAGTTTGGGATATACTGGAGTAACTGCATCCAATCTACGAAGGATTCAAGATACTTCCATCAGTAAAGCATCTTGTAGCTTAAAACAATACAGCTCTGCAATCGGAGAAATGCTTGGACGATGGTGCATGTCTTGTATGAATCGTGCTTTCATGTTCCTCTTGCTTTTTTAAAATCACTTTCTCAACAGTGCTTGCACTTAGAGCTCCAGTTTCCAGGTAACAGGGAGCATCAGACGCCCAGGTGTTGGGTGATTTGACCTTTTGCTGAATACAACTGGGAAGCAGTTTGAGCACTAACATAACTGTTCAGTTAAACTCAGGTCTTCTGGCCTGAGGACTAATTTGTGAGACTGACACACCATATTTACAGCACAGCAGTCACATGTGGTGCAACTGTTGTCACGACTGCTGCAGGGGGGAACAAAAGTACAATACACCTTTTGCTGTATGTTTACTGGGCTATCTTTTCAGCAATATGCATTGCTAACTACTGAGCTAGTCCATGGATCCTCTTGGGTAAGGTACTAATCTGTTTTGCATGAACGTATAAGAAAGGCCTTCTTGCAGATCCCTTCCCCAAACTCCAATTTACATTGGTTTATACTATAGGAACATGTGACTGTTGAAACAGTCTATCCAGCCAGTTGCACTGAAGGCTTTAACACAGTCATTCCTGCCTTTGGGGAGCACAGCTTGTTGTAGGGCTCCATATATGAATGTGTCTGCAATGGCAGCTTCTACACGTGGGCACATCTGGGTCTGGAAATGTGTTCAGCAGATCAAACACAGCATCTGCTTTAGCCTACCATGTCCCAAAAGCTTTCCACTCTAATCTCTATATAGAGTAGGTCCTCAGTGACTATAATGGGGACCAAAATGCCTGTCTCATGCATAGACGCCAATAAGTAGCTGTCTGAATCTGAAGATGAGTCCCACCTGGAACACTTGGACACGGTTGTTGTTGGCTGGTTGTTTTTTTCCTAGCTACTTTACAGTGGTTTTAGCTTTAGGATAAGAGTCATCCAGATTGTTTAAGGTTATGCATTTCTCCATTTCCCCTTTGAGTGCTGAAGTCAGTTCCCTCATTTTCTCTCTCCCTTGTCATGACAGGTCAAGGGAACTTTTATGCCTGAATCATTAGGTGATTGAAGTTTCTTACCAGAAAACAAATACGCTTTGATGTTTCTGCAGCCTCAAGGTGAAAACAACAATAAACTTCTAGCCAGGAAAAATGATGCTCAAATAAAACTCATTACTGCTTGAAGCCTTCAGACTCCACACAGCAAAACTGTAACCATATGCTGAAATTGTAACCTGTTGTTCAGAGTAAAATCAGACCGTGAATGTAAATTGCCAGAGCACACTGTAAAAAATGCTATCTTAACTCGGTGGACAGTCATATATAACTAGTTTAAAATACCTCATGAGGAACTCAGTGTGTGAGGTTATTGCATATGATTCCATTTTATAAATAGAAAAGAAGAAACATTTCAAAGGCCATTAATCACACTAATGAGTAGAAATTTACTGCAGTGGAAAAAGCTGATTTGCTGGCTTTCAAATATTTCATTTGCAACTCCTTGAATCTAATTCTAATCAAACCAGGAAAACTATCCCTGGGTTACAACCAGACTGCATGAAGACTCTGGATTTATGATTGTGAGAAAATCTTCCTGGGCTGTTCCACAGCCCAAGGTCTGGGACTGATTCAAGAGTGTGTATCTTTGGTTAAGTCCCTCCAGTGATCCAAACCCTGATCCAGTGATCCTGAAAATTCTCAGTTCCCATTCCTAGGGCAGGCTGCCTGGCATAACTACTCTGCAGCGGTTCCTGGGCTGTAGGACAGGCTGCCTGCCAGGGCTTGGCACCACTGGAGATGGCACAGCCCTGCAGCTTGTCAGTGCCAAGACCTCAGGGCATCACAGTACTGTGGCAAATTCTAATTCCATAGTAATTCTCAGCCTGCCTTTCTGGCTTCCCAGGCTCCCTGCCCTGGAGCAGAGATGTACTGGGATGCCTCCTGGGGACTGTCACTCCAAGGACAGTTTGCATGAGTGCTCCCCCAGGGTTCAGAGAAAAGAGGAATTTTTGTCAGGCTTCTTGCTAACCAAGCAGAGTACTTCATGGTTTGTCTTCTTCTCACTCAAAAATAATTAAAAAAAAGAAAAGTATAAGAATTCATAGTTCACAAAAAGTTTGAAAATGTTGGCTTTAGACTCAATCAAATGAAAGTCAGATTTTGAAAAACAAAGTTCCTTCTCAGCTGGAACACTAGTTTTTCAACCAACTCCAGTGAATACTATGAATAATAATCCCCTGACTTTTCATTTACATTTGAAATCCAGAACTAAGAATGTGAGGTCCATCTGCTTACATGATCCCCAAATTATTGACAACTACAAAAACATGATGTTTGTAACCACTTCACATATAGCCTGAAATGTATTAAACAATGACTTCATTTGAAGAGGTTTGTTAACATTATGAATATTATTATTGTTGGTCACAAGAGGCTTGGTCTTGTTCCAGTCTTGAAATAATTACTTTTACACTGCAAAACTGGTTTATGAATTACAACATTAAATCAAAATGTACAGTAGTCACGTTACTTCTTGGGAGGTTTATTGTGTAGTTATTACTCTGCAGACAAAATGGATTTTAACAATCCCATACTATTAGTGAAACAATTTTGAATAAACTTTTGGTTTGTGAAAGAGCCCTTCCTCCTCCTAAGTTCTTGTAAATTACTCAGATGGTAAATCTAGATAGAAGCCCATGCAATCTGTCAGTTTTTGATAAGCATTACTCTTTCTAGTCAGTACTCTTTCTAGTCAGAGCAAGCAGATCATGTATCTGTAGGTGATTTGTTTCAAGTTAGTGGTTTTAATTTATTTTTTGTTTTTAATATAGCTACAATTTCTGTACAAGTCATATGTAATGAAAGAAAAATGTGCTTTTCTCCTTCTCCAGTTCCAGGAAGATATTTAAGGGAGAGGGATAATTGCTAGTGAAAGTTCAGCCCAGTAATGCAGTTTACAGTGAATATGAGTTGCAAGGAGGTAAACAAGGAAGGAAATACATGAAGATCTACCCACTTTCAGGAACTAGAAAAATCTTCCAGTGAATTGTTATTTTCCCAGATGTGAATAACTTAGAGAGAAGAGATTTCACTGAGATTTTTGGCTTCTACCTTTAAATCCCTTAAGCTGTTTTGATACTCACAGAGTCACAGAACTGAATGTATTCAGTCACAGGATCTAAACCTGGAAGTTACACTTGCCACCTTTTTTTTCTTTTCCCCCATCTTTCACTGTCTGTATTTCCCCCCTTATTCCTGTCTATCTTTTTAGCTTGTTCTGTGTCAGCAAGGAAAAACAAACAAACAAACATACAAAAAAAATAAGGCCTGAAACCCTGTCATTTATCTTCACATGAAACATTGAGTGGTCCTGTTTATTTAGCTTGCAGCCTCTGAGAAGAGAAAAAGATAGCAGGATAACTGGTAGTTTCTTCTGCAGATTTCAGACCCAAATGAATTTTAGTGACCCAGAGGGTAAATGCTAATTTTTGTTGAAAAACTATTTTGTGCTATGTGTTAGGATCATTTTTTTAATTTACAAGTTTGTAGTTTTAGTTTAAAGATACCCTAGTGAATTTTCACTGATGCTGGAAATAGAGACCAACGTGCAAATGGAAGGGATACAAAGTAATTTAACCATTTTCTAAAATGTAAGTCTTTCAGATTAAATTTCTTTGCCATGCTGCTGATGTGCTGAAATGCACAATCACATACAGGACATCACTGACCTACAAACTATACAGTATATATACAGGGACCTATAAATTAAACAGTATAGTGATTTGTTGGATGAAATAAATTTGAATGTGATAGCTAGAATTAAATATCTGAGTGAGCTTCTGGTAGCTCACCAGTACTGACACGCTCATGGATGCTTACTGATATCCTTCACATTCAGGAAAAGTTTTCCCTTGTGATTGCTCCATGAGCTGTCCATTTCTTATATTGAGAGCTTACCAGAAGAACTGGTTTTGATCCCAGGGCATGTTGTTTTGTTTCTAACCTTCCCCTAGGGCTAGTTTGTGTTGCTGCTGCTCCTTCCCAGCTGGTGCCCCATCAGGCAGCATCACCAGCTCCAGCAGCTCCATCTGACTGTAGGAAAATGGCATAGGGAAGAGTGGACGGTCCTCCTCTACATGCTTACTGAGGCCACTCCTAGAAAAGCCAGTCCTCCCGCCCCTATGCACAGCACAGTTTACAGGTTTGAGTTAGTAATCTGGAGTCCAGTTTGCCCTCGAGGGCTTCTCAGAGTTGGGAATGTTCCGTGGGTGTGCACAGGACGCAGTTCCTTTCAGCTTGCACCACCTGGTGCAAGCACGAGATAGGTGCTTGTGTCGAGGGAACACAGGATGCTTTGTACCTGCTCGCCAGGAATAAGGTTCTAAATTCTTCCCCATCGGTATCACTTGGGCAACAGCTCCTTGAGAGCAGTAAGAGGGTCATGCTCTTCTAGTGTATTAGACCTCATATAAAGGGCTTTCAGACATCTAGGAAATTACAGCGATCAAGTTCTTTCTAAATAGGATTTCTTTTGTCTAAGAAGATTTACGTCACTGTTGTAAAGAAGCATCTCCAGGAGTGAGAGGGCACTTCGTTCTTCATGGGCATTAAGTACTTTTTCCCTAAGCTCTGTTACAAACTGGTAAGAAACTATCAACATATTTTGATAGGTAGCAAGCAAACACTTTAAAAAAAGAAATTCTGAAGACAGGATTTTTGCAGTGTACTATCCCTAAACTCCGATTCCTTAGTTTCTATGTTTTGTTTATAGAGTTTTATGCATTAGATATATTTATCTGTCATCTTTTCTCTCTCTTCTTTTTGGGAAATAGACTTTGACTGTAACTTGTAATGACCAAATGAACATTTGGCCAGAATAAGAAAAGTGCTAATTCCCCGAGGAAGAAGTGTGCTGCCAGTATCACTCCTGGCCCTGGTTCAGCAGCCACAGAGGCAAGTCTTTTCCAGATTTGGAGTTAGCTCAGTGTGGAAGCTGCATTCATGTGCTATTAGAAAGGTCAAACAAAGCAAGACCTTAATGCTTTCTTGAACCTTTTTTACTGAAGGTATCTACTGTGTTTTCACTTGTAAAGTATGGTAGCCCCTGCTTTTGGTAATGAAAAGAACAAAGACACTGTTAAGGACTTTTTCTGACAGTGGAAGTGAGATTTAATAGCTGGACTCCCAGGTGGGCCTCCCCTCACTTAACTGCAAATGCCTGAAGGTCAGCCATCTGACCTAGTTGTCAGGGTCTGTCACCTGAATGATGTAAGCACTTCAATTTATGTGCCCTATTTTAGACATCTACTTGGAATGACATACATTGTCCACCAGATGTGCGGGTTTCTTCCTATGGAATAGGGGAGCCTAGGGTGGTAAACTGGGATGGAGATTGTAGGTGCTTATATTTAGGTGAGACAGATCCATCACTGCCATAAAGGACCACACTGGCTGCCCTCACATAATAGGGTGGATTTGGAAATTTTTTCCTATCTCATCTGATGTGACATCAGATAGCTTGAGTCACTAGTTCCAGGAGAAGTTCATGGCAGAGAAGTAGAGAAGTCACTTCTTCCCAGTTTCATAATTGTGTGCTGTCTGCAACTATGTAACTAGTTTCCTTTGTTTAATAGCAATTACTGTTGAGAAAGCACTCAGTTCCCAGAGTAATATTGAAAAAACAAAACCTGGCTTCATTAATGAGGTAGGGAAAATTCAATTACCTACTCATTTCCCAGCTGCTGTGTTGGAAGCAACTGAAATGTTGTTCCTTCTTTTTTGCTGTTGACAACAGCAAACGATAAATAGAATAGTAGGGAAGTTGTTACTGTAATCTATCTTTGCAGGTGTAAAGCACACATTACAGCTCCTTAAAGCTGTGCAAGGGACAACCACAATGGGAACCATGGAAAGCATTAATAAAAATGCAAGGAAGCAGTATCTCATAAAATAGAAATTATTTAAAACTAATTCCAAATTTTTTTTCCAGTTTCTATTGTTTTTTCTTGATAGAGTTGCTTTGGAGTGAATATGCAGGAAATTGACTGCTATGCTTCATATCATCTGTTAAAAGAAGCTGACCTGGAAGGTTTACACTTCCCAAAGTGAGCTGCTTGTATTCCTTGGGTATCCATTATCAGGTAATAAAGGAGGAAGGAAGTTTGGAAGCAACATCAGAGAGGAATCATAAATGAATCATAAGTGAATAAGGATGTAATGTGAAGGGGTAAAAGGTAATCAGAACATCCAGAAAGATCTGTATGTTAATCCTAGTTGCTAAGTGACTTAAAAGAGGGAGGCATGATTGCAGGCAACTAAGGGGTACAGCTCAGGGTGTTGCTGCTCATTGCAGACCTGCAGACTGGAGTGTGCTCCAAATCCTGTGTAATTTGAAGTCAGGTAGACTCCTTGGCCACCATAAATACGGTGTAAGTGAGTTTTCTAGTCGCAGCCACAACAGCTTGTGTTCAAAATCCAGAAAGTTTTGTTTTGAGGTCTGGCCTTTGAAAACACCTTTGGCAATTAGAAATTAGTTTTAAATTCTGTTATAGGTACACAAAAACCTTGAACTCTACTATGACATTTCTGATAGCTGCAACTTAACAAATCATTTAAGATTTTATACATGAAGACACTTAAAAAATCTTTTCTCCCTAATTTTTTATTGTGTGTACAGAACAAAACCGAATCTAGTAAACCTGTATTTTTTTCTGGGTTGATACCCACCAGACTGCACATTTTTGCCTTGTAATTGTAAAAAGTTCAACTACAGTTTCCTAGTTGTGCATTCTTTATTTTATTCATTATTTTATTCTTCATTTGAATCTTAGCTGCACCAGTGTAAGAACCTGTTATTATTGCAAAGCACTTCCATGCATACTCCTCTTCTGCCCCCAGTATCTTGCTCCCATCTAGACAGCCTCCAGCTTTCTTTTGTGCCAGCTCTGGCACTCATCTCCTCCCTCAGAGGACTGATTCAGCCTGCTAAATGGAAAGAAAACTGTGCTCCATTTGCTGTATTGGTTTGAGAGAAGCACAGAGGCAGAGGGAAGGGAGGAGATGGCATCGTGTGCCTGGGAGCAGGCAGTGAAGAGGGTTAACAGGAGCCAGATAATCCTATTCAGTGGCAATGATTTCTAGGCCAAACTGAGTGTGGCCTGCAAAACTTCACCTTTAGTCCTTCCCCTCTCTGACTTCTCCCCCTCGGGCATTCTTCACCTTCCTGGCTTTGTGGTTTTCTCCCTTTTCCTGAATGATTGTTTCCTCAAAGTTTTGCATTTCTCCCTTTGCTGGTTTGTTTCTTCTCTACCTTCCAGTAGGGAGTTTCTGCTCTCATCTATACTATTTTTTTTCACTTTGGGATGTTTATTAGAAACAACCCCCCCTGTTTTAATCCTTTTTTTATGTTTAGAATTTCTTTTTGACTTTACTTTGGTCAGAAGAAGGTGGTGATGCTACAGAGCTCGAGGGTGGAAATCCTGCAGACCTCTTCCTAAACATGTTCATCTGCTTTCCGTGGTGAAACTTGCAGAGCAGAGGTAAAATTATAGGGAATCAGAGCATGTGATATATGTAGAGTTCTCCAGTTGAAAACATCTACTTAAACTAAAAAGTAGAAATTTAGGAGGGAAAACCAGGCACTCAGATCCTTTTTTCGGTTGGTTGTTTGGTGGATTTTTTTGTTTGGTTTTGGGGTTTTTGTGTGTATGGCTGTTGGGTTTTCTTTAATTAACTTTTTTTTTTTCTGTCTGCCTGGAGATCCTGATAATTTGTAATGTTTCATCTGTAGGATTTGTTTCTGTTGGGTGCTGCTTTTCAACACATGCTCTGCAACGGCTCAAGTTATCTACCCTGCCTTGTTTTCCAGGAAGGGGAGTAGCACAGATTGTTCACCCGAGAGACAAAAATGGACTTTATTGGTAAATGCAGATACTGTGCTCTTTGTTCACACCAAGTTGACTGTCCATGGAAACACTTAAAGATGATTTCCTCTGCAATAGGAATTAAGATCCATGAAAGACCCGTAACTGGAAGCTGGTTGAGTACAGGAGCACATAAAAGCTTTGGCTCAACTGATTTATCTTTCCAGCATGTATTTTGTGTTATTTTACACATTTTCCCCCTCAAAATACTTCTTCTTTTCCCCTTAAAGCATTATGTTACCTTTGTTTAGCAATAATGCAATGAGCTGGTAACATGTTTGTCTAGACTGTAGGTTGGAAATAGTAAAACTCAGTAATTTCATCCATGTCATGCAGCACTAGAATAAGGCTACTTCCTCAAAGAACAACTGAGAGTAACTGGGGGAGTTACTGTGCTAACCAAGATTTGTGCAGAGCATTGAAAAATGATTAAAAATGTGAAAGAGGGCTCAGGAAATCATGTAGCCTGTCCTACGTTCTGCTGAGGCTGTGCCTAACTGATGCAGGTTTATGTATTTTTAAACACTTCCATTGATGGAGATGCCATAATCTTCCCAGGCAAGTCATACAGAAATCACTACTAATTATAACACAGCAGAATGCAATTTTCCTTCCAAGAATTTGTTTGATCTACCGTTTGTGTAAAGACGCATTCATAAAATAACAAATGGGCCGTGACATCGCATTTTGTTTCTCAAAGTCTACGTGTTAAAAGATTCATGAGCCAGTCCACCCAAAGCACGTATTATAAAAACATAAACTGCAAAGTTATGTTTTATTTGTCCCTCTCTCCTTCACCTTTAGATCCTCGCCTCCGGGTTCTGCCAGGGGCCGGCGCGGGCCGGCCCGATGTTTTGCCATGGGGCAGCGGGACAGGACGGCCGGAGCCGCCGCCCCCGGGCAGTGTGGGGGTCGGGACAGCGTCTCCTCCACGGGGACCGCCCGGGACGGCCGGAGTCGGGGCCGGAGCCACCCTGTCCTCCCCTAGGCGCTCTGGGAGCCCCGTCCCACGGCAGCGACCCCCGCCGGAGGGCTGGCAGGTGCGGCGGGGCGGGGCTGGGCGCGGCTGCG
>VXBX01004341.1:31787-65032 GCA_013400415.1 Scytalopus superciliaris
GGGTGCCGGCAGGAGCGGCGAGGAGGGGCGGTGGGGCCGGAGGCTGCCGGAGGCTGCCGGGGGGAGTGCAGTGCTGCCGTCGGGTTAGTGCCCAGCGGCACCGCCGCCCGCGCCCATGGGGGACTCGGTGTTCAGCGAGCGGCTGGCGCTGCGATACGCGGTGAGTGCCGGGGACGGGGCGCCCACGTGTGCCGGGGCATGGGGGGGGACTGTCCGTCCGTCCGTCTGTCTGTCTGTCTGTCCGTCTATCTGTGCGCACGGGCGCGGAGCCGGGGCTCTGGGGCAGCCTGGCCGCAGCCCTGCCCCGCCGAGCACTCCGCTCCCGCAGGCAGGGCGCCAAGCAGGAGGCTTTCCCCCGGCTTCCTACGCGGGAATGTCGCGCTTTGGTGGACATGACATAAAAATATCGTGTCTTTTTAATTTGAATTAATAGAAAAGAGGGCGGCGTGATGCCAAGCGCGGGGCAGCCCGCGGGAGCAGCGGCGGTGCAGCCTCTCCTCGGGGTCCCGGGAGTGCCGTGTCCGCCCCGGCTGGCCCTTTGTGCCGCCCGCGGGCTGGGGGTGAGCCCCGGCACCGGGAGAGCTCTCGGTGCCTGGCTCCGGCACCGCTCCCGCCGCGTTGGAGATGATAACACCACACTTTATTTCATTTCCTTCACGAGAGCTGGGGCAGTTGAGAAGCCGCTGCACTTCCCCCGGCCTTATTAGGAGCATTTTCTCGTTTGCTCAGGCAGGAAAAAAAAAAAAAAAAAGCCGCGTAAAAACAACCAGCTGCCTCCTCTCCTGAAGTCATAAATAAACGCCAGCACGAGTAATAGCATGCGAGGGCTGGTGCCGCTCTCGTTTGCACCCCTGTCAACGATGAATAATTTTATTGCTGTTGTTAAAGTTGTGTGGGAATTGTCAGTTTTAGCAGGGCTTCTTCTCTGGTCCTGGGAGCCTCCATACCGGCGGCTGGGATTGCAGGGTTGGGTTCGTAAGTGTATCACTTTCGGGATACACTGCCACGTGCTTTTTTTCACTTGCTTCGCTTTGACTCCTTCAGTATTGGACATTAAATTAAGCTTCTTTTTATTCCTTTTTTTTGTTTCTTTAAAACATTGTGTGAACAATTTGGAAGAGACTGGATTTTTTTTGGGGGGAGGGAGGTTTAATGTCTGTCTTTGTCTGTACCCTTGTACATACTCAACTGTAGTTATTAGTGCATTCAGCAGCTGTAATGATACCACAGATTTTAGAGGTAATGGCATGTCGGCTAAATTAATTAATAGAAGCAAATATATTTAGTATCGTGTATGAGTAGTGATAGTGATTTCACCGGGAATCTAGTTATCATACATCAATGAATTGGTACCACTTCTTTTAATAGGGTAATTGCCCCGTTTGTATTTGGAGCGCGGGAGACCAGTGCCGGTCACGTCACATGCTAGCTCCATGAAATGTTTATTACTTCCTGTGATTGTGCTTGTCAGTTTGCCATTAACTACTATTATTGTTTCTGTCAATTAGGTATCAGTCCGTTTTTATGCCCAGAGCCAGCAGCAGATAGTGCATTGGGTTCAGGACAGCAATAGGAAAAGCAGGATGGCCAACCATCTTGGGTGACCATTAGCCCTGTTACAAAGCCACTGCTCTTTGATTGCTCTTTATTGAAGCAAAAGGGAAATTGTGCACCTAACAATAATACTTTAAGATACTTTTTTACTATTTTAAGAAGTATTTCAGTAATGAAACAACAGTAGGAGGTAAGTGACATTTGCAGGTGATGTTACTGCTTTCTTTGGAGTGTAGGGATCTGGATGTGGTGTATTATCCGTGCATAGTCTTAACGTGAAGTCTGTGACAAACTTAATTGAAACAGTTGGTTGGATAAGCTAAGACTGTAGAGCTTTCTTATATTGAGGCCTTGATAACTACTGCTTAACTGTAACTTAGTGTCATTCTCACTAAGTAATGGTGTGGTGTAAATACAAATCAAGTTCTTGGATTGTTTTGATAACTGAAATAAAAATTATGCAGTATTATAGCACTTAATAGCAATTAATTTATTGGCAGAAGAAATTATAGTGATTTTTATGGTGGGCTTCTCTTGCTTTTCAGGACTGGTAATTAAAGTTTCATAATTTTCATAAAAATGCATAAGGAAGCATCTGCATTATCATCTTGGTTCCAATTATCGGTGTACTTTTGAAGGAAGTCTCCCAGTCTTCCCCAGCTGTGTGCCATGCTTCATGTTTTGGGGTAGCCCTGGAGCATAGGAAACAGCGTCTGTTCAGGTGATGCTGATCTGGGGGATTGCTCATGGTCCTTCCCAGTGTCTGGAGGGTATTTGAGCCTCAGGACTAAGTTGGAGTCAGCTTGAATGTAAACTTGGAAAATTCATATTGTTTGGACATTGGATTGTCTATACAGCTCCTTATCTCTGCAATGTGCTACTTCCAGTGCAACAGGATAATGTGGCCATAAATCAACGGGGATGCCATTGTGCTTTTGAGGCTTCAGAGCGTGTTTGCAAGCATAGCTTAAACAAACACAGACTTAATAACTTAAGGCTGTTATGTCAGTGGGGATGATCACATCACCTATAGAATGTTTGATCTAGCATATGTAAAGTGTGAGTGGGATGACCGATAATTATGTCACAGTTCCACTCTGAACTCAGCATTGGTGTTGACTCACCAAAAAGCTCCAGTAGGCAAAGAGGTAATTTTAATGAGCTGAAACATTGTTTTTGGTGAAAAGTAAGTTAAAAGAAACCAGCCCTTTGAAAATGAATATGAATATCTTATTAAAGGAAGAGGTGTTGGGAAAAAAAAAAAAGCAAGCCACTTGCATTGGGTCACAGAACCTATTTTTTAATCCCTCCTAATATCTTTTCACTAGTCCAAAGACCTCTTCTCCCTTTCTTATACATTTGTATAACGTTTTTATTAAAATTTGTAGAAAGGTAAGTAATATCTCATTCTTGCTGTATGTTGCTTAGCCAAACTGTGTGCTTTAATTTTTAGACATGGGTTAGTTTTACTTGCCCACTAATCATCCAGCTGAATTTACTCTGTTCTACAAGCTCTTTTTGGTATTGTGGCACTTGTAACTGATTCTGAGATCTCCAAATATTCCAGGAACAGTTTTCAAATAATTTCATTAAAAAGGTGGTCACCTTCCTGATTTGGGATTTCTTCCTGTTGGTTCCTTTACTACACCCCCCCGCCGCATCTTAACAGCTGTTATGGGGGAACTAAAAGCTGCTTCATGTATTTTGGCTAAAACACCAGAAGGCAATAAGGTACTTATTTTAAGACATCCATTGGTTACTTGAAATGTAAGCGTTTTTTATGTATGTCACAAAAAGACTCAAAATAGCCTCAGCTGTTGCCCAATAAAGTGGCCCCTCAGTGGTTCAAAGCAGGAAGCTTGGAGTATGATCTGTTTTAGATATAGCCATTTTAATCTTAGTGGAGTATCTTTAATCCTGTTTTGTCTTGAAACATTTACCAGAAAGAATTTCCCTGAAGGGAAAGGACGTTTTACCCTGATGAGGAAACTCTGGCTGTCTTTAACCAGAGAATATGAGAAAATGAGGAGGAGCTGGGATTTAGAAGTGGCTGCCATGACCTGTGGGGTACCTTGGGGAATTCATCCGAGAAGATGTGACTCTTTCTTGGAGCCAAAAACTGGGAGTTCTGGCAACCAGAATGGAGGGAATGTGTGGGTCCCTGGAGGACACAACTTCAAGTGGTTTTAAGCTTCTGAATCTATTACTGGTAATGAGGTTGCCTCCAATTCCAATATTGGACAGTATTTTGAGAAAAGAAGGGGTTTTTTTCCCCACCTCCAGCAGTATTTGGGGCATTGTCTTGTGCATTGGCTCAGCCTGCACCCAGCTAACCCCTCACTGGGGTGGTGGGCAGACTTGCTGCTCCTTTTTACCATCTTAAATCTATCAGTCTGTGTGGAAGCATGGAGGAAGCAAAAGAAACAGTTTGCAAGGGAAACTATGACATCAGTGAACCTCAGGCATTTTTCTTCAATATTCTAGTTCTAGTAATGCTAATTGTTTGTTATGACATTGAGATATTAGAATAATTCAAAGTGAAATAGTGAGATTGGTGGTGATGCTGTAGAACTCCAAGATGGAATTGTAAAAATCTCCTTGTGAGGAGGACCCAAGCACTAACATCCTCCTGTAGGCTTATGTTTTGCAAGAATCCACTTTTAAAGAGAGTTGCTTGCCTTTCTGATTTCCAGACATGTTGCCTCATGACTTGAGCCTTCAGCCACTCACAGATTTTACCAACAAAATTATATGGCCCAAGCAGATCACATTTGTTACTGTGATTGTAGGAAATCCTACAAGCAATTTATTTTACTGGACTAACAAGTGTTCTGACTTTACCTAGACCATTTGACCAGTTTCTCTCTCTTCCCAATGGACTTGCCAACGAGAAACAGCTCAGGAGCAGACTGGACCAATGTATATCCAGATCAATCATAATATATTTTTGTACTCAGGTTTAGTGAGGTGGAGGACAGGCTGTGGGCTTGAGAATAAGTTCTTGCTCACCAAAAAACCCTAACCTAATCCTCTCTGCTTCACAGAAGGTAGCTGCTTATTTTCTCCTATTCTGAATACTCAAAGGTAGAGTTAAGTTGGTAAAAAAAAAATAAAATTGCTCTGTAGGTGTTGTTTTCAAATTAGGAAATTGTAAAGAAAACTTTAAATTTGTTCAAGTAGTAGAAGCTTGTCTTTACAGAAGAAGCAATTAGCAGTATAGGAATGGTTAAATGTCAAATTTCTGGCATCCAGCTGTGGGATTTTATTCATCAAGAATTTATGCTTATGCTAACCTCGTGCATATTGGATGTTTTGGAAGAAGGAATATGATTTCTGATCACTGTTGAGCCCAATGCTTCATTCTTCATTTGGGTGAAACTCCCAGTGACAGTGATGATTCATGCTTATACTTCTGCAACATTTGAAAGTACTTTTTTATTGCTAATCTCTAAAGAGCATATATAAATATAGGAAATGAGCACTCTGTCGCTCAATAGTGAACAGCAAGGCTAAGCTTTGATGGGGATTGATGGAATCTGAAGTGAGTCCAGCTGGCTTTTATCTGCTGTGCAAAGTGGCCGTGAGTTAACACCAAAGAGCAGGAATCAGGGGAAGACAGGAAGTGAAGAGCTCTTTTGTGTGTCACAGGCTTTTAAAAAGTTGCAGGAAGTAGATTTCCATTCTGATCAGGTTCTTTTTTTTTTTTTTTACGACTCTTGAACTCTTTATTCCTGGAGCTTTTCACAGATATGTGGATATAAATGTTCTTCCTCTCATGTGTGCAGGAGAAAGATGGGAGCAGATGCATGTTGAGTTTGC
The DNA here is from genome assembly GCA_013400415.1 of Scytalopus superciliaris. Lineage (NCBI taxonomy): Eukaryota > Metazoa > Chordata > Aves > Passeriformes > Rhinocryptidae > Scytalopus > Scytalopus superciliaris. Next base: position 37,161 of record VXBX01004341.1, read on the forward strand.
CTGGGCTTGCTAGGTCAGGTGCAGAGCCACACTGGTGTGGTTGGATTAGTTTGCTCCCAGATACTGTGTGGGAAAAGAGATGGTCTAAAATATATGGAAAAAGTGGCCACCCTGTTTATAAAAAGCAGGAGATAAAGCTTCCCTTTTATTCATATTCTCTGCCTGTCTTTAGACAGCATAATCTATACCTGCAAAGCAATTACAGTTCTTGTAAGAGCACTTACAAAGATGCTGTTTAATAAAACTCTTTTGTGAGCAGACCTTCAGGGTTTCTCTTAAAGGGGCACAGTTATTAGGCTCAGATGTGGCGTTATGTTTTGCCGGAGCAGTTTGTGCTGATGCTGCTTCTCCAGGAGAAGATTTAATCAATGAGCGGTAGTCCTTCATAAAGGTGCTGGGTGGATGAGGTTTTGGCTCACTGGGGTGGTCCCGCATGATTGGAAATTGGCAAATGTCACCCCAGTCTGCAAAAAGGGCTGCAAGGCTGACCCTGGAAACTACAGGCCTGTCAGCCTGACTTCAGTGCCTGGCAGGGTTATGGAGCAGATCATCCTGAGTGCAATCACAGAACACCTTCAGGATGGACAAGGGATCAGACCCAGCCAGCATGGGTTTAGGAGGGGCAGGTCCTGTCTGACCAACCTGATCTCCTTTTATGATCAGGTGACCCACCTGGTGGATGAAGGTAGGGCTGTGGATGTGGTCTATCTAGACTTCAGCAAAGCCTTTGACACTGTATCCCATAATATACTCCTGGAAAAGCTGGTAGCCCATGGCCTGGACAGGTGCACTCTCTGCTGGGTTAAGAGCTGGCTGGAGGGCCGGGCCCAGAGAGTGCTGGTTAATGGAGCTGCATCCAGCTGGCGGCCGGTCACCAGTGGTGTCCCCCAGGGGTCAGTGTTGGGTCCAGTCCTGTTTAACATCTTTATTGATGATTTAGATGAAGGGATTGAGACCATCATCAGCAAATTTGCTGATGACACCAAGTTGGGAGGGAGTGTTGACCTGCTGGAAGGCAGGAGGGCTCTGCAGAGGGATCTGGATAGACTGGAGAGCTGGGCTGATTCCAATGGGATGAAGTTCAACAAGGCCAAGTGCCGAGTCCTGCACTTTGGCCACAACAACCCCATGCAGCGCTACAGACTGGGGACAGAGTGGCTGGAGAGCAGCCAGGCAGAAAGGGACCTGGGGGTACTGGTTGACAGAAAGCTCAACATGAGCCAACAGTGTGCCCAGGTGGCCAAAAAGGCCAATGGTATCCTGGCCTGTATCAAAAATAGCGTGGCCAGCAGGTCCAGGGAGGTGATCCTGCCCCTGTACTCTGCATTGGTAAGGCCACACCTTGAGTACTGTGTTCAGTTCTGGGCCCCTCAGTTCAGGAAAGATATTGAGGTGCTGGAGCGGGTCCAGAGAAGAGCAACAAGGTTGGTGAAGGGACTCGAGCACAAGTCCTGTGAAGAGAGGCTGAGGGAGCTGGGGTTGTTTAGCCTGGAGAAGAGGAGGCTTAGAGGTGACCTAATCACACTCTATAACTACCTGAAGGGAAGTTATAACCAGGTAGGGGTTGGTCTCTTCTCCCAGGCAGTCAGCAATAGGACAAGAGGGCACGGGCTTAAGCTCTGCCAAGGGAAATTTAAGTTAGATATTAGAAAAAAATTCTTTACAGAGAGAGTAATCAGGCATTGGAATGGCCTGCCCAGAGAGGTGGTGGATTCACCATCCCTTGAGGTTTTTAAACAGAGATTGGATGTGGCACTTAGTGCCATGATCTAGTAAAGGACTGAATTTGGACCAAGGGTTGGACTTGATGATCTCCAAGGTCTTTTCCAACCCGATCGATTCTATGATTGGGCTCACAATGCTGAGGAGGTCTCCCTGAGCAGAAAGGTCACACGTGACTAAAATCAGCAACCTGTGCCTGGAATGAAGGTTAGCCATGGAGACGGAGTGCAAGATGAGAATTTCGGTCTCTGTCATGTCCTTTTTTGGTGATTTTTGAGCAAGGCTCTTCTCTGGTCTTTTTAAGTTAGTTTTTTTTTCCTGCGGAAATACTTCTCTTCCTGAAGTGGAAGTACATGCTAACCTTTAGACGTTGTTCAAATGTGAAGGTGGTGTGAATACAAAATGATCCTAAAGATGTTGGACTCCATGTGGTCAATATTTCCCATGCAGGCTGATGGTTTGTGTTTCAGTTCTGTTTCTCAGAAATGTTTTGAAATTTGCAGGTACGTCTTCACACTTTTTTCAGCCTGAAGAGTTAGGCAGATGACTGAGGTCACAGATATATTTAAATAGTTGGTTCTACTTTTATTTATCTTCAGTTGCAAATCTGTTACCTTTTATGTGCGAGTGTCTGCATAGTATTGTGAAGGAGACTTGAGAGATTTGTTTCTGTACAGTTATAAATAGTAATTTTGCTGACTGCAGCTCTTCAAAATTTCATATATATTTAGAATTTAAATCTCAGATGAAAATGACACCTAAGAAACAATTTGGTGTACATGTTGTCATGTAAACAGGGATCTTTGAACTTCTTTGGTTTACCTGCTAAGTACTCTGTCATTCACCAAGTAGTATTCCTGTGCAAGGGCTGTTTGCTGCTCTTGTTCTAATGGAATACCTGTACCTGCAGCAGAAAATACAGCTGAATTCTTGGTGACTTGTAAAAGATGTATTCATAGTTCAAATCCCACACTATTCCTGCTTTTCTATGACATTTGAGAATATAGAAAGACATTTCATTCCATGCAGTGAAATGGTTTTTTCTTGTCTAGGGAATAAAGGAGGTGTGTATGCATTGTATTGCTTACAAAAAGAATTTGACAACCTTTCTGTAACAAGTCTTGGCTGACAAGTCCTTATGGTTCATATTTAGTTTTTCTCTAAAGGGGTTTCAAATCTTAGTGCTCTCTTGGGAGGTACCTGGATCTTATCAGGCATGGCTGACTCAGAGTAAGTAATATTCTTTCTCTTTCTAATGATTGCTATCAAAGTGTTATTGTTAGTGCACATTTAAAAGGATTTTCTGAATATATCCTCTACTACATCAAAAATGTTCAGAATTTCTGATGGAAAATTGAATATTGCAACAGTACTTAAGTGCACTGTATTTAGTGTTCAGTTGCTAAGGGCAACCTAAGTAAAGTTTGGGTTTGTTCAGGCTGCGATGCCCTCAGGTATGCAGGAAAAGTAAGTTCTGATGTTAGCTACCTGCAGCATAGTCTGCTGTTATTTCATGCTTGGATGCTTTACATTTTTGAGGCAGGTGAATGAAGCTGTGGAAATTATAGTGAAAGCTGTTGATATTTCATCATACAATTGAGTTGTTTACGTTTAAATAATATCTCATACTTTTGTGCATTAGTTTATACGAATGTTATTATTGGTCTCTTTTGCTAATGCTGCCGTGAAGGTAGATGACCCAGGGATTTTATAACTACTTCTATGCAGTGTAATTATATTAGAGACACTCTTCACTATTTTTCTTTACTGTAGATGATCAAATGTTTGAAATCAAGCATTTTGAATAGTTAAGTATGCCTATAGATACCAGATGTCTATCACCCAAACTTTGGTGTGTCTTACCTTCTGAAACTTGCAGTTATTTTCTTTTAGTGTTGATAAAGGTATAATATTTGCAAAATTTTACAGATTTTCAACGTCAGTTGAATTGTTTGGAGTGTCACATTTGATTTAGACACCTAAATTAGGTGGTGTTTATTCTTGACTATTTTTTCCTTTTGCCTGTTAGTTTGTAAAGGTCCTGTTATGCTCATCTATACGTGACTTGGCATAAGGATACAGTATCCTTGCAGGCTGAAATTCTCATTTGTGTGATTACTGTATTTTTTCCAGTCTGGTCCTATTAATAAATATCCTGAGGCTTGCAAAGCACTTTGTTTAAACACAAGCTGTGGAAAAGAATCTGAAGATCATTTTTTGATAGATGGATATTAAGTTTGCTTAAAAACTTGGAAATGTATTTTTGCTTTCCAGGTGAGGCTCTTGAATGAGCACAGTAAGTAGCGCTATCTGTATGAAAATGAAACCAAGCCCATAAACAAACTGTGCAGAAAGAAAAATCATAGGTAGTTGCAGCCTGGTCTTGTTTTTGCTGAAATATGCCCCAGCTCTTGAAACAGATGTTGAGTCCAGCTTTCTGCACAGGCCACACCCTCCGTTTCCCTTGGCAAATTGTCTCACGTTCCAGCGACCCTCCGGGCAAAACATCCTTTAATTGGTACTGTGACCTTAAATGTTTATCTTTTTCCCTCTGTGGTAAATTGTTCTTGTCCTGTATCACTGCAGCCTGTCATTAATATTTGCATACTGTGATTATGTACCCCTTTAAATGTCAGCTTTTATAGCTGCACATATTTAATGTTGGAAATATTCCCCATTTCAATGAAAGTTATCTTAAATAAAAGTGAGTGATTTATTTTAGTGCAAAATACTTCACTGAGGAACTTGTGGTAGAATGTCAGATTTTTTTGGTTTGCAAGCAGAGATCTCTATGAGTAATTGGGGAACCCCATGATTAGATGGTTGTTTCCTCTGCCAGATGCCTGTTTCTGTGGTCTTTCATTGTGAGTGCTCTCATACTTGAGTTCACAGCCTGTTCTGGCATCTGAGCACTTCTGGACAAATGGTAGAAACAGGTTGTAGGAGAGAAAGTACATGGACTGGCTTTTTACTCTTTCAGAGTTGTAGCTGCTCAATCTCTTTACTTCTTGTGGTGTCTGCAGTGTCTTGCAAAGATAGATGTAGGAGCAATGACTGGAGAGGTTTATTTCAACCCATGAGAAGCACATATGAGCCTCAGGGGCTGCCCCTACAGTGAGGGGTGCAAGATGTTCAGATCTTTCAATCGGTATGTATCTCAATGGCATGTTTTCACTGGAGAGATGTCTGACCTACACCTGCATAGCTCAGCCTGGGATTACTGTCGGAGGAACGCCAGAGACTATGGCTAGCTGAGCTACAGAACAGTGAGCAGCTGAGAACTGCATCCTTCATGTTCAGTTGTATGATGTACAGAAGCTTAAGTCACCCAGGAGAAAAGAGCGACATCACACAAGCACTTGAGTCAGTCCTGTTCTCAGCATGTTGAGGCAGTTTTGCATTTAAAGCCACTGGGCTTTCCAGAGGTGATTCACAGTGCCTCTTCAGCAGAAAGTGGACTCCTGCTCAGTTTGTTGTGATTTGGGGCACATAGTTTTGTCTTTTGGGCAAGGATCTTGCTTGTGCATCATTCTAGGCCACTTTGTTTTCCTGTGGCTGTGTGAGCTCACGATTGGAGGCAGTGGCTGGAAGGAATAAAGTTGCTAGTGATGAGCTTTGTTTTCAAAGCTATTGAGGAGCATCAATGTAAATTCTTCTATAAATGTTTCTGGATTTTTATTTTATTTTATTTTTGCATGTCTTGCCCTGAAATGTATTCAGGAGGTTTGATTTAGATTGATGTAAATCTGAAATTCAGTCTAAGGCCACAGGAAAACCACACTAGTTAAATTCTAAGTTGTGAGTTCTATTACCCCTTACCTCTCTTCTTCCAGCATGCATTTCAGTCAGGATTTTCCATGCACAAATGCACAGCCCATGTAAAGCAATATCAAATTTATATTTATAGGAATTTAAGATGATAAAAATGCTGTAGCAGGTCAGAGTGAATCTCCATCAGAATTACAAAGGACAAAAAGGAGTACAAAGAGCAAACTGTGCAGTCCTTATCCATAACTGTACATTACTCTGTCAAATGTTTTTGTTAGTATATTTTGACAAGGAGAGTATATCTTGTCCTTTTTGAATGCTGATCAGCTGATGATTTACCTTCTGGCTACTTATTTTTAGGTTTTTTTGGGGTGGAGGGGAAGACATTCTCCCTGCTGTGAGTTCTCTAATGGGCAGTATATTGTCCCAGTACAGGCGATTCATGGCATTGCAAATCTTTTTCTGATAGTGCTGTAGTCCTGAAAGCATTCCTTGATACAAGAAATTTGGGACTCTCCATGTATTGAGTCTTTCTGCATGATTTTGGACATTGGTTGTCAGTGATCCTGAAGAGAATCATGTATTTTACTCCTGGAGAGGATATATAATAGCTGGAGGGTATTTAAATCCTTCAGTGCTAGAACAGCATTTTTGGCTATGAATTAAAGTTGCCATAGTGTCCCTGCTACTCTCTAAATTAGGCTGAACTCGAGTCAAGTTTGTGGCCCTTGCTGCAGGGGAGTGACTTTAATTTTTTCCAGTACTGTGTGTCACACTATTTAGTATCATTTTTCTTCTATGCATTTTCATCATCCATTTAAAGTCATCTCATTTTGTATTTACATTTGTGCAGACTTTCTCAAACCCAGGTAAGCAAGACCTATTTTTGTGCCCCTAAATATGTCATAGGCACCTTTAGCTGTCATCTGTGAAGTGATGGGAAAAAACGCCTTTGCTGATTGTCAAATTTATTGTCTTTTAGTGACTTTCAGGTGTGTCCAATTGGATTTGCAAAGATGCCTTTACTAGGAGCCAGCCCTGCTCATTTGGCCAGCTGAAGCCTCGAGCTGTGGCTTTTTTTCTTTATCTGGTGTTGCCAGTACAAAATACCCAGGAATTGTTGCTGTGCAGCAAAACTCTTCCTATGCTGTTTCAAGTCCTCTCAGCAAGACTGGAAAAGCTGAAAGGGACAGTATTTCTGTCTCTGTCTTAAATAGAGAGCAATTGAAATGCACACTGAGAACAAATCTGATGAGTAGCAAGCTACTGTGGTGTTTTTTCCCCCCTCTCTCTTGAGCATAACCCCAAAGTATTTGGCAAGAAATATTACTGCCAGGAAGCTCTTACAGTTATTATCTATGACTGCAAATACAATACCTATTACCTTAACTAGCATGTAATATTGAGCAGAGTTTACTTATATATTACTTTTTTTTTTTTTGTACCAGCTGTATAAATCACTTGACTTTATGTGGAATTCATGCCTGAAAAAGGAATTCCAGCTGAAGAAACATAATTGAATTACATTCCTTTACTGATGTGTTCCTGAGGATGTGTTTTTTGTTGTTGTTGTTTATTGCTTATTTTAAAGTTCTCTTCAAATTTGTCTGTGCAAGAAATCGAGAAAATGAACCATCATGAAGTATGGATGCTCTGAAAGTCATCTACAAGAATTTTTAATAAAAACACTGTGTAGAGCACATTAGCAGTCCAGCTCATTGTGTATTGTTTCTAATGGAATATACACACTTTTAAAACAGTTTGCTACATCTTTTTGGTGTTAAATATAATGCAATTGGCTGTTGGTAATTATGTACTTTAATGTGGGAGGCTTTGGGGATTAGAATGTCCCTTTCACTAAAAGTCACAGGAAATAGCACGGTTTTTCACTTCTCCCAAGTTATGTGTGTAGTTTGCTAACACATTCTCCCAAGATAGCATTGTTAGATCTGTGATCTTCAAATGCTGTTCTCATTTGTTAATTATAGTTTCTTTAATTTTGCTGGTGTCATTTTGCAAGATGGGGCTTTGGTTTGAACCCTTCAAATTCAAATGAAGGGCTTCAGCTGCAAAGATGTAGAAGACTGCTATTTAAATGACTCCCTCTTGGTTTCCCCCCTTGTCTTGTACGGATTGTCTTTGCACTGTGTGTATTAGTCTTGTGTGTTTGAGACACTTGTAGGTTTGATCTCTTATCTAACACCATTTCTCTTGTAAGGGCACTAGACCAGGCTAAGTCAAGGTTTTGTTTTACATGGATGAATGTTTTGTTTACATATGTATCACAAATGCTCTATCTGAAGTTTTCTGAAGTGGTGCAGCTGTGCTTGCACCGAGGTCTGGAGTAAAACAAGCTTCAAAACTGAAGGCAGATTTCAGTCATTCCTTCTGAAAATCTCAGCATGTGCATGGCTTTTTTAGAAGGGTGAGGATGGCTTCAGTGTTTAATGAAATCAAATTTATAAACTGACAAGAGCAGAGTTTATACACAGCTTGTTCTGTAAAGTGTTCATTGCATTTAGAGGTAATAGTGTTTTATAGAGTATGTACTTATGTCCTTGGTTTTCACAAATAACGTTGTTATGTTCTTGATGATTCATCTCGCTGTTTTCTCACATGAAGCTTTTTTCCCCCCACTAGTGGTAGTACTACTCAGTTTTCTGTTAACTTGGTAAAATTTCTATTTATCTATTATAGATGCAAAAGCAAGGGGGAAAAGACGAGGTCACATTTATTCTGGGATAGAGATCTGCAGTTTATGGATTTACCATGAGGAATTAATGTGTTTCGCTATTCACATTCTTTAATTCTGCTTGAACTGGCCTCTAGCTATCTTTGTGGATCCCTTTTAAAGCAAGCTTGAGTGCAGCTTTAACGGGGTGATTTAAGTAAGGCAACAATAAATGACTCATCATAGTGCGCATTTAGGTATTTAGGCAGAGATTTAACTCTAAGTACAGTTTCTCAATCTGGTTGCAAATAAGCAGATAAAGAAACAGACCTTTTTGATTGCATTCATCAGGCAAATGAGGTTGCTTTTACATGAGCTTTCCTCAGGTCTCCTCAGGGCTTTGCTGCTCGAAGCAGAAGTGGAAAAACGAATGGCTCTGTATTCCCTGTCACCCATTATAATTACGTCTTATGATGCAAATTCTTTGGATTTGAGATTGTCCTTTTTGTCCATGTTGTGCTGCACACAGGTCAGATGGTCCCAGCGTGTGATCCCAAAGTGATGCCTTTAGCCTCAGTGATGGTTATAAATAAGCAAATCTAATGAGGACTGAAGGTCAGGACTGTTCCTGGCCTGCTCTGAGCTACAGGAGTGTTCCTATTTGATTCAAATAAGAAAAGTAATGTAGTGTTTGGGTGGGATTGTAGCCACAGTCTTATCAGATGGTGTGGCTGGATGTCTTCCTGAGCTCCATTCCTCCTGGTAGCAGCCAGTTGCTGCAAGACCACTGCCCCTTTGGCCAGCATGCACCAGTGTTTGATGCATGCTCTGTCTGAGTAACACTTCGAAGGAGTTCCTTGTATAGAAACTGTGTTGACACTCAAAAAAGGTCTGAAAAGACCCACTATCTTCCTGTGTTTGGGGAAGCCTGAGTCTTTCGAACCACTTACCAATGTCATGGTTTTCGTTAGTCCTGGGAGTTGTTCGCTCCCTCAGACTTCAGCTGCAGCTTTTGTTTGCTCAGCATCACTTGGAGATTGAGTTATACGTTCATATAAGTATTTTTGGCTTATAAACAGTCCTGCTGATATATCTACGTAAGTGAAGGCCAAATCATCATGTTAGTGAAGAGCAATGCTCAAAAGATGTTTCTTTGGGAAAAGAAACCCTCGTAATCACAAGGATATCTACTTTATATCTTTCTCTTTTGTATGTATAATACAATGTGTTAGCTACATATATTTCTATATACCATTCTTGTATTTCTTCACTGCTGGAAGAATTCACTTCAGATTATCCACAAGATTACCCAATCACCACATTACAGTTGGTCTTTAATGCTGTTGGCATTGATCACCACCACATGAGACAGTGAGCAAGGCTTGCTGGTTGGCCTTGTTAGACTATAGAAAGCTTGTTTGCTCTTGCTAGAAGATGCTTAAGTTACCTTGCCAAGAGCAAGCTCAGTTATCCGTTCTGAAATGTTTTCTTTATGAGTACAGTCATTTCTTGTATCTTGTAAAACAGAGAGTGGTGTGCCATGTTCTGATGCAAGGTTAGATTTGCTGGCCTAATACCTAGTTGTTAATATGGACTGTTTGTGGTATTTTCAGTGTTGGTGTTACCAAAACCTTACCTGTGAGTTTTGCACAATTACTTCTCAGAAATCCTTTTCCTTAAAAACCTCTTTTCGGTGTTAGCTTTTGTCATTCCACAAAAATAATTTCTAATAAAAAGAAGGAAGAAAGAAAGTTGCAGTTTTGACAACCATGGAAATAATTGCGTTAGTTCTGGAAATGAACAATACACCAACCTGGAGAAAAGTATAAGGGCCCAGACACAAGTACAGAGGTGAACTTACAGTAATTACTTGGATGCACTTAACCTTTACTTGCAGCTGCACTTGCAGAAGGGTAGGATCTGATGCATAAAATCAATTTATTCAGAAGTTTTTCAGGTCATATAATAGTTTTGACAGCCTGATTTTTGGTGCTTTCTTTTGATGCTCGTGTGCATCTTCTCTACTTGGGGATCAAAACTGTGTCTGCTGTTTGGCCTTGGTTGGGGCAGAGTCTGCAATGATCCTATTGGCCACCTCTTAGTCGTGGATTTGTTATATTTGCATCGGGAGGGTTTGGTAGTTTCCTGGCTCACTTATGTTTCCCCTAATTTTATACGTATGTAATCTTCAATGTATTTAATTTGTTTCCTAAATGTCCTCTGAAACATGTACTTCTAGTCTCAGTAAATCTATGTATTACTTTTCAATCTAGGTATTACTTTTGCACCAAGGAAAATGGGGGGAAAAAAAGAAAAAGGAAGAATAGCTTTTCTGGAGCTCCTTTAAACATGTGCATGACCCCCATTGCTTTGGTACAAGTCTTCCTCCCATTTGTAGTAGGCTTAGACTGTTTTTAGATTGTTCACTTTGCTCTATTTCCTGCAGACTGATGTGATTCAGCACTGCAGAGAGATGGAAGGAAACAATCTCTTGATTGAGTCTATTAATTATTGCTCCTCTGAGAATTGCTTTCTTCTTCAGAAAGAATGGCAATAGCAAACAGAAAAAAGCACTCTGCAAACATGCTAGTGCAATTATTACTAACATGTTTGGCAAATTAGTGCATTGATCCTTTTCATGAAGGTTTCAATATTTGTTCTGTTTTAATTTAACTTTTTATAAGAAAAATCACTCTTTAGGTCTGTAACTCTTCATACTTGCTTGAATCTGGAAAGGGATTGCTTTGGAAGGAAAATATTTTAAAAGGTTAGTAAAATTCCACTTAGCCAGTATCTTGGAATGTAAGACATGGGGGACCTCCTGGGCTGTGGATCCCTGCACTTTTCTATGTGCACACAGCTATGTGTAATCTCTTACATAAACACAGCAGGGTCTGTGCCTCAGAAGTAGAATGGGTTTTTACAGTTCACTCCTTCATCTGAAGGGCTCTTCTAGAGCCCTGTGACCTACAGTCATCTTTCTGTGTTGCCTTAAATTTATTCTTGGGGCAGCATGCATATGAGCTTTTAGCAGAAACTCTTGCTGGCTGGTTGTTTATCCAAGTTTTTCTCCCTTTGTTTTGTTTTGCCTGAGGAAGGGGTCCTGGCTCTTTGCTGTAATGGACACGTTTATCTGTGTCTCTGCCTAGAAACTGTCCTCTGCACTTGGTGCTTTCTTCAGGGGTGAACTTCACACACAGTGGGGACAGCAGGGTGACAGAAGCTCATGTCATGGCCTGAAGTCAAAGAGAAGATGTCCCCTGTCACAATCCCTTCCTCACCCCAAGTATAAATGGAGCCTGAGCTTAGCAACTGAGTTTGACATTGAATGTTCTTCATTTAGATGAATACTGCCCTCAGCAACCTTTTCAACTCATGTCCATTTTTTTATTATTATTTTTTATTTTCCATCTTTGAAATAGTTGCCTTAATCAGCTTTATTCTGCAGTTCCTCAGGAGAGTCATCCTCTCAGAGACTGAGACAGATCTGCAGACAGAGGAGAAGAAGAAAGCTGAGTGCATCATCTTATCTTTCTCACTCTGCTGAGTTTCTCTTGAAATGTGTTTGTTAACGATGCCTGATTTTGGGGGGACAGAAGAGGGAAAGTGGAGTTGGGAGACAGCAAACTGTAGATAAAGGGGCATGAAAAAGGAAGGAGAATTGCAAATTATTGATGAGAGAGAGAAGGACATAGATAAGGTGACCCTGCTGCTGTTGTGTTTGGCAGCCAGCCCACAGTCCAAGCACTGATCGTCTGCAGTTGTTGCATCCCCCTGCCCTTACACCAGTATCTGCAGCACAGCCCATGGGGATATAAAAACTCCTGGCACTTGGAGTAGCCACTGTGGAAGAAGCTCCTGGATGCATCTCTACCACAGTAAACCATTGTAAGTGAAGCAGATGTTCAATTAGAATGGGCAAACCCTCTGCTCATATGAACAGCTTTCATTTGTTTGCACTACTACTCCTGTGCCAGTAAATAATTTTTGTATGGATAGCTTAATTCGAAGATACTTCCAACTTCTAAATTTCCCTGTTAGTGGCTATGGATACCTTGTCAACCGGAAAAACACACTTCTGCCTAGAACTTTTATAAGTATTTAACAAAGATGACCATGACAATTTAAAGGGAAGGGAAACTTCATTAGGAACTTTTCCTAATTCATTCACTTGACTGGTGCTATTCTTTCTATTTTGACAAACTTTTGAAAACAGAAAATATTTATTAAAAATTCAAAACAGTACATACTCTATTTATTTTTATTTTTTTTTTTTAAATTCATATTGCCTTTTTTTTTTTTTTTTCTTGTTTACATGGCTGCACTTAAGATTTAAAATCATTATCTTTGTGCTAAACTGGCCCTTTGCGCAGGGTTAGTAGGGATATGTTGCATTTTCTGGGGGAAATGTAACTAATACTTGTAAAATTTTACGGATGGCATTACTAAGTAAAGGTGTTTTTTTGTCTGTTGAGAATCTGAATGGGGTAAAGGAGGAACAGATCTATGTATGTCTCATCGTTTAAAGTGTAAGTGTGCCAGCTGTCTCCTACATATTTTTCCCCAGGGCTATAAAGTTTTAGTAGCACTTGGCATATATTTCCTTTGAACGTTTTGCTAAGATGATTTTAAGGACAGCATAAGGCATTTGGGAGTGGTGACTCATGCAAGGTGTTAATAAATACAACTGCACTCAAGCTACTTAAAGCTGCATTTGTTACACTACATAGGTGAACGGTGCTTCTGAAATGCCAAATTAAGATTAAATTGTCTTCAGACTTGTCCATCTGTAAACATCTGCCTAATGTAGATAAGAATCTCCTGTTAGGTCAGATTGGCTAATTCTCTGACATTTTTTGGCAGAAGGGATCCACACACTGAAGTTCTAAAAAGCTTGTCAAAGTTTATGAATTTTTAAATTTTTCTGTCATTAGGAGTACTTAAAAATGGATTCTGAGTGAGTTTTGTATGAAATACCCAACAATGTTAGTTGTGCTTCCCAATCTGTTCACGTAGTGCCAGAATGGCCTGAGGGTGATGAGAAGGTTATTCCAGTTGCTGGTGGCCTGGAAGGCCTCATGGTTGATGGGATGGAGGACTTGTCCTTGTCCTGCTTTACCTTTTTTGGGTAGGTTTTAGCTGTGAGGTACAGTGGGATCGGTCTGCTGTAGATACCAAGTTCGGCTTTCATCTAGAAGTCCATGTTGCTAGAGAAAGAAATACTACTGGGAGATCCATATCTATGGGAAACTTTTATTCCTTGGAGAAGATGCTATTAATAATGATAGGAAGGATATTTCTGGATGTAGTAGTCAACATTTTTCTTCTCCTAATAGTTAATGAAAAGATCATTCCAGTTCAGGCTTGCCTTTGGTATGTAGGAATGATCTTGTGGAAGAGCTGGCAATGAAAACAGTCCTGGTACAAATTCTGACAATTTAACCAATTTCAAATAGGAAGTTGAACAAAATGCAGGGAACAAAAGTAAGGGAATTAATTAACTTAAAGCGAAGAGATCAGAGGAGACATAATTTATTTTTTTTTTCCCCAGAAAACAAAGTCCCCAAGCTGTCAGAATCACACATAAAACCTTGTGTTAGATATACAAATGTAGGATTAACTGCTTGAGAATAAAGGGTAAGCAGAGATACTGCAAACAAAGCTGTGGCTTGAAGGCGAAAGGCATGTGTGTAAATTGTCAGAAGTCAGACTGAGTTGTTTGCAGAGGAAAGTGATGAAATTAAAAAATGTCCTTTGGACACAGAAACAGGGACTGAAGGAAGCTGTGATGCATTGAAAGTGTATTAAGTTAAAAATACTATAGAGATTATCTCCAAACCAGGTATTTTCTACCTTCCCTCTCAATAATTGTGATAATGTTGGAGGTGCTATATTAAAACCAAAGTAGTTTGTATAAGTGAGGATCTGAAAAATACAGTCTTTCTTTTAAGAATAAAATGTAAATGTCTGATCCTTCTGAATCCTGAGAACCATATGATAGTCATCCCTAAGTGACAGTAATAATGGCCCAAAGTCAAAAGCCATCTATGTACTTTCTTCCCTCTAGCTATATTGATTGTTCTTGTGGAATATATTATTCTCTCTGCAAGGTTTGTTTTGGCTGTCATTAGACATCAGCTCAAAATTTCGTAGGGGGCTGACACATAAAACCTGATCTCAAGCATTTTTGATAGCTCAGTCCCTCCAGAGCTGCTCATATATGACTGGAGAATAACAAATGTGTTTCTTGCTGTTAAGAAGCAAAAATGTGACTTGGGCACCTATAGATAGATTATTCTCACCTTTGTTGTGTGAAAGAGTTTAAAACAAGGAAGTCCTTATTAAGATCAAGGAATAATGATGAATGGAAGATCAGCGGAAAATGAAGCATAATTTTACCATAGCCAGATTGTGCCACAATAATCTGATGGTTCTTCTTGGTAGTTGTTATGTTTTGAGAAGTGTGGGATTTGTTTTTCTTTCCTAATCACAAGCCTTTTATCAGATGGTTTTAGTAGAGAAAGGAAGGTGTTTATACCATTGCAAAGAGCACTGATGCAGTTTCACTAGAATAGGAGTACATTTCCAGTGCCCCATGTTGAAGAAAGATAAACTCATGTCTGGAGAAATTGTATGAAAACATTTAAGGAAAATAGAGGTACTATCATTTTGAGGACTGGAGGAGAGTAATTTTGCTTAGCGTAGTGAAAGTGAAGATGAGAAAGGTGTGATTATTGTCAGTGATTCATCAGGGGAATAAACAGAAAAGAAACAATTCTTTCCATTAAAGCACAGCTGTGAATCATAATAAGATAGGCGTAAATAAAATCAGGCTAGCAACTAGGAGGCTTCTTACATGGGAGCAGGTGTTTCTCAAACAACCTCTCAGTCAGTCAATGCTCACCTTCCTCTTCTCAGGTTCTCTTATGAAAAGTGTTGGCTGGAATAGGAAATACCTTTTCTGCCCAGGATTTGTGGGGTCCACAAGAAGTATTGGTTTTCACAGAATAACTATTTTAGATTCAAAGACTTTGCATTGGGGAATTTGTCATGTTTTCTGTGTGTAAGGACTATTAGTGTTATGTGTATCTATTCAAAGGCTCATATTCCACGCTGAATAAATGAAAAATAGAACTTTGAGTATCCATGGAGACAAAATGTGCTGGAGGACATAAAAACTGAAAAACTTAGAATATATTTTCATCTTTTTTTTTATTATGGAATGTATTTATGATGGGAGCAGAACACTTTATAAGACATAAAATCCTATGTACCAATCAGTCTTCTGGGCTTTAAAGTACATTAATGTCATGAAGGCAGGAAATGCAGAACTTAAGCAAGATCAGTAGACAAGTGCATTAGGAAAGTGAAGATCAAGCTTTAGTGTCACTGGGGCAGAAAAATATCTTGTAGTTTTAGTGATTTAATCCAAATTCAATTTTCTCCCACTTTATTTTTTTTACCATTTGTAGTGTAATTTTAAATTATTCTTTTTTTTTAATAATTCAAGATACCTGCCAAGTGAAAATGTCACTTGGCCATCCCTTCCCCTCTGGTGAGAAATGAGGGCTGCTTTGTCCCTTTGTGTCTGGGGACAGGACATGGTTTGATTCTCGTAAAGGGATGGAGAAGAGCCCTGGGAAGCGCTAGCAAGCCAGTGCAGCAAATATGTGAGGGTTGTGGGTTTTTTTCCTTCTCTCTCTCTCTTTTNTTTTTTCCTTCTTTTTTTTTTTTTTTTTTTTTTTTTTTTTTTTTTTTAAGACAGAAGCTATGCAGCCTTAAAAGGACTTGTTTAAATTTTTGTGTGTGTGTGCTGAGTATGACAAGTTTGTAAGGAGCCAGCGATTCTTGCATCCTTTTAAAGTGAAAATTATAGAATGCTTCACATTCTGTTTGTCACCAAAATGCAGATTTCTATCTCTCACTATGAGGAAAATCATAAAACTGAATTTAGCGAGAAAGAGTGTAAGGACTGTTTTCATAACTTGCTATTTAAAAATGGGTCAGGAGGCCAGGATTTGCTGGCTTCTAACAACCTTGACATAGCATAGTCAGAAGGAACCCCCTTTCCTCCTCTCCGCCTCCCCCTGCAAACCTAAACAAGTCCTTTTAAGGCTATATAGAAAGGATGGTTGATAGCTAAGGATATAGGTGCTATGTAAATCATTAAATATGTGAATTCAGTAATAGGAGAAGTACTGGAATGAAATGGAAACCAGAAACAGCAGCAGAAATGCAAAGCTTCATAAAAATTAGTGCGGGTTTGATGCATTTCATGGCTTCTTTACCTTAAAACTGGTTCTCATGGGTGGCGAGTCTGGGGTGTGTGCCTGTTGTACAAACCTGCCTGGGCTTGGGTCTCAAAGAAGCACCTGATGAGTGCTTTCCAAGCACTCAGTAATTGGCTTCCATGAATTGCTAAAGACTGCAGTGATGGAGGGTTTTTGGCTTTCAGCATATATGGTTTCTAATGGAAACTCAGTGGTGGAATGCTTATTTGCCTGTCATTTTTTTCAGTGTGTTTCCTTAGCTTACTGTTATTTTACAGTAGGCAAATCCTGTGAATCTTTGAACAAAGTGAAAAACATGATTGCTGCTTTGGGACGACTTCATTCTTTTCTACATGCCTTCCATTTCTGGCTTTTCCCATTCTGAGCTGTTGTGATTAGGTTGCACACTAGACCTAACTTTCCCCCACCTGGCACTGTGCTTAACTAGGCATTGCTAGATTTAATGCTGTTCCTCTTCAGTGTGTGGCTTTATTATGAAATGTATATTGGGTTGATGGGCATGAGGTGCATGGCTTTGCAAGCTGATAGGGCAATCTTGTTTTCTTTTTCCTGTTCCTTATTAATTTAGATAATAGCATGGGTTTAATGCAGTATCACTTAGATTAGCAAAATGTTAAAATCATTCCTGTAAGTCAAACCCTTAATGCATCTTCTCATCTGTGAAACTCCTCTGGAATTGCCTTGACTTAGCTACTTAGCTACTCTCTAGCATGGGCAAGAGGCTGTGAGCTCTGATCTGGCTAGGAATAAATGTAATGCAGTGAAATCTATCCTGATAAAATTGTTGGCATTGCTCTTATTATATATACATGGATCTTTTAAAACATATTTGATTTCTGCGTGGCTTGTAGAGTACTGCTGTCTACAGGACTCATCCTAATCTCTGTAACATGAATGGGAGTTATTTCTTCTCTCACTGTTTCTTTCCCCTCCCACCCTCCGCCCCTGATACTGCTGGTATGTCAGACACTCCAGCACCACTTAAGCATTCCCCAATCTGTCTATTTTACCTCTGGAAATAGAGGTTTTCAAAAATTCAAAGTTTATTACCAAACTTTGAATAGTGGCTTTTTAACTGGCACTGACTTCATTTGTAGTCATCATGACATGGAGGGCAGAACAACCTTTCCGTACTTTATAGGACTCGTCTGTATTTTTATTCCTAATAAATATTAACATGCCATGGCACTGTACAGACAGTACAGGATGCAGCTAAACCCAGTTGTGGATAAATTCATCCTTTCTGCCTCTGTCAGTAAGGAACACTAGAGTGGTTGAAGGCATACGAACCCATGCCATCTGTTCATGTTGCCCTCTCCTTGTCATTGAGTAAACTTCCATAGCTGGTGCTGTTTCCACATCAGTGAAAGTCACATATCCCATTTGTCATGGAATATGCAGCTAGCTAGCTCTTCACATTTGAATCCCTCTCTGTGGGAAAATGTTGTCAGGAGACGTCAAGTTGGGACAGAGCTTTTGTGGAAAAGCTTCCTTTTGAGAAGGCAGGGTAAGAACCTTGATTAGGGCAGCTCTGTTCCCAACTGAGTCTTGGCATCAGAGAGATGCCAGGATTTGTGGGTTTTGAATGGAGCTGCCCATCAATAACCTTGAGTCCAAGGGGAGGACATCACTCTGCTATTGAGGAATTTCAAGGCAGTGAGATGAACAAAAATTCCACAAAGGAAGAAATGTTCTGGCTTATCTTTATGGTTTTGTGACTTTAGAAAACATCAGTTTTTATTTGGAGAATTGCTTTCTTTGATTTGCAGTAAAAGACCTGATCATTTCCTTGGATTTCTTCCCTGGACACACAGTTTTGGGCAACTTCACATTCAGATTTGAGTCTAAATTATTTGGGTCAGCCTCTTCATTGGCAGGAAATAGTAAAGTAAATTCTAAGTGTGATGCAATTTTTTTAAACTAAAAGTTTTATTAGCTTATTAATTTTTTTGGTAGTTCAGAAAAGAGATACTCAGACTAATGTTTTTATTATATTCTCTCTTAATTTTTTTATTTGTCCTTTAAAGGAGAGCTCTTGATTTTGGTGATGGTTTTAATTTGCCACATTTAGATGGAATATAAGTGTGCTGCCAGCATGCTTTCATATGCTGCATAGTGAAAAAGAGTGTGCTATTGAATGATGAAGAAATTTGTTTTCATAAAAAATTTTGAATATTCTGTGAGGTGTAATTATATATCACAATAGGTACTTTTTATTTCAACATATACTAATTAGCATGTTAATAACTCCTTAAAAAATCAAGACTAGCAGTGAAGGTTCAGGAGGAAATAGCGTTAGGTACTAATTCATTTTTTCAAATGATTTTGCCACTTATTTTCTCAGGTGGTTAGTAAATCACTGTATATAAATTTCTGTTTATCTGAGAGAAGTAGTTTTATGGGGTTAAACTAGTTTTTCTTTCCTCTCCGAAAGATGGAGAAGGAAAGTAATAACTGGCTTGAGTCTACTGATAAATGTCAATGAATGACCCTGTCATTTAAAAAAGCCATACTTTTGTATATGGATTCTTGCTAGTTTTACAAGTGCTATCTAATATGACTTGTACCGGGGAAAGATTACATTATTGTTTTTCTTCTCTCTATTTTTCACAGAATTAGAGAATAGTTAAGATTGGTAGAGTACTCTGGAGATCATCTAGTCCAAGCCCCTGCTTAGAGCAGGGTCAGCTGCAGGAGTTGCTCAGGGCTGTGTCCAGTTGCGTTATGGGTATCTTCATATACAGAGACTACACAGCCTGTGTGGGCGCTCAGTGCTAGTGTTTAATCACCCTCACTGTAGAAGTGTCTTCTTATGTATAAACAGAATTTCAATCTGTTCCCACTGTCTCTTGTCCTGTGACTGGGCACCACAAAGAAGAGTCTGTACTCTTCCCCCCTTGGATATTCCTATACATCGATAAGACTCTTCTAAGGCATCTGCTCTCCAGCTCTCTCAGCCTTCCCTTGTATGAGAGATGCTCCTATTCCTTGATCATCTTTGTGGCCCTTTGCTGGAGAACTTGCTCTGGTAAGTCCCTGCCTCTCTTGTACTGTCTCTGCAGAACTGTATGTCTTAGCCATGCTGAGCAGAGGGGAAGGATCCTCTCCCTTGACCTGCTGGTGTCATTTTGTGTAATGTAGCTTATGCAGCCTAGGAAGCTGATGGCCTTCTTTGCTGTGAGGACACATTGCTGGCTCAAGTTCAGAACTGGGAACTCTTCTGCAAAGTTGTTTTGCAGCCCGGTGGCCCTGCTATATTTGACTCGTATGCCGGGCAGTTCTGTTGTTACACCCAAGTGTCCCTAGAGGTCTGGCAGGTCAGATGTGCTGTGGGCCTGGCAGGCGAACTTGTCATTAGGTTTGTGTACCTTCATGCAGTGTGCCTGCCCTGTCCTGCAGGCAGCATAGGCAATCTGCATGCCCATTAACTCATGCAGCATTTTACAACTGTAGCTGGCTTGTGAGCCTTATGATGGCTGCTTGACATGACTGCAGTGATCTGCTGGGAAGCATGGTCCCAGGGGTGAAATCAATTCCATGTGCTCTGTTTGTTCACACAGTGTGGACAAGAATACATGAGCTTGGCTCTGCATTACATTTTCTCTGTTGTGGGTAGCTTTGTGTCTTACCTTACATAAAAATGTGAACTGGTGTCTGAAAGGTTTTGGCACAGAAAGAATTGATCTTGTCCTCAAAAATCAGTGTATATCTGTTACTATTACATTCCCACTTTCCCTGAGTGGTTTGCAGATGCAGGCCTTCTCTCTTTTTAGTGTGGATCTTTCACTCACATTAAGGGAAAAACCTGCAGGTAAACCAACGAAACTTAGTAAGATTCAGGAGCAGACATGGTTGGTAACTGTCACTACTCTTAGGTTCCTATTTTAGTCATGCTGGATTGCAGCTCACTACTCCTTGTGCTTTCATGTGTATGACATTAAGGAAGCCGGAATGCTTCATGCATGGTTCAGGGCCAAGAACTTAATACAATCTTGCGAAATCTTTGTCAAACAGAAATAATGTTTTGAAACAAAACCAAGGAAATCAAAGACCTCTAACATTTTCTTCGCAACATTACACCACACTACTTTTATAAAGGCATTAAACATTATTTTGGTCATATGTAAAGATGCAGTTCTATCTTTCTGAATGCAAAAGACTGCCAAAATTATAATCCTGGTTTTTCTGTTAACGCTTTTCTTCCTCTAAGCAAGGAGAACATAATATCCGTATAATGCGGACACATGAAAGAATTATTTGCTTTAATAGGTAAACACTCAGAAGTACTGAACCCTTGAAACTCATCCTGAAGAGGAAGTCCAATGGCAAAAAAACAATTCAATTTTTTTTCTTTTTTTTAAGTTTTATTTTATTTTAAATCCTATAACCTTTTATCAGTGATGAAAATACCAAATATTACCTCTGTATTTGAAGCCAAAGTGCTTAAACGAGCATGAAATTCCTATGTAAAACTTTTTTCCCCTCCCCTTAACTTGCCTCCAACAGTTATTTTTTATCTCAAAAATGTACAGCATTTAAAAGGATTTATCATTTTTAGATTCATAGTGGTGGTGTCCTGAAAAATGCATGTTACCTTGCCATGGAGGATGAAACCTCCAAAGCGGTTACTTGGTTTGCCCCAAATGTTCACCAGAATAATGAAGAACTGAGTTCACCTATAGCTGTTCCTCAACTGGTGGTCTTACACAGTAGCGACTACATAAGGAATAGAAAAGAGAAATGCATATTCTATAACTTCTGGAAAAAAATAACAGTTTGGTTGAAAAACCAGATAGGCTTTGAAACGAGAATTAAGTAGTATTTACACTGGTAATAAGATGCCATGGAAGACTGGTAGCATCTTCCAGCCACAGACAGTTGTGATGAGCTGTCCATACCTGTAGTGAAGAAGAACGCAGCTGTTGCAAGAGAATGCACCAGTTCTGAAGCTGCTGAGATAAAAAACCAGCTGGACCAACCCTCTTCACTCAGTGAAAGGAAAAGGGGGAGAAGAAGCTAAGTGCTGAACTTTCTAACAGGAGAGAGAGAATGATTTTTTCTCTTATTTTGGATGCTCCTCAGAACCAGTCAGTTAGCCAAATATTTCTGTTTTATAGTGTGAGATGATTGGTCATTTCTTTGTATGCTCTCAGAGGTGCACAAGAACAAGAAATGTGCATGGACTGTGTATGCTGTTGTAGAAATGACTAATGATTTAGGAGACTCCTTTTGTAACAGTGGCTGTTTCTACTTGCCCTGAGTAGTATTCATCTTATGTGATGTGCACAGAGTTTTTGGACTAAACTGCTGATACTTCTCAGTACTCCACAGAGGAATCCCTTCAAGATCTTGATTGAACTAAGTACCTGTGTGCAAAACTAGATCATAAGTACACAGATACTTGGAGTGAGGTAAGGATGTGTTGGAGTAGAATAGTTTCATTCCTGTTCCCTTTAAAGGTTTCTAGTCTCATTGAATGGTTTTCCCCATTGCTGTCACATATGTGAAGAGCAGTTGTTCCTGATAAGCAGGCTTCAAATTTTTCCTTGGTGTTAAAATACTACGTCTTTGGATACCTTGCTTTCCACTTCGTATTTACAGTTGTCTGGCACCTTAGCTCCACTGGAGCTCATTACAGCTCTTGCCAACTCTGGCTGCATGCAAGACCCCTCAGTGTAGAGCACAGAGAACTTCATACTGGAGCAGTAGCTTTAGTAGCTCAAGTACTCACTTAAATTCACTTCTGTTGCTTAGAATTAATTGAATTTAGTGTTCACTGAACCTGCAGCAAGTCTTTCAAGAAGCTGTCTTCTATTCATGAGGGAGAACTCTGCATATATGATCCCTTCTACACATTAACCTGACCTGTCCTTCAGTTCTTAGGAGCCAGGATTTAATTATACTTTCTAGCTGGGAAAGAGTGAGTTTGGTTGACTATCAGTACATAGAAATGTCATGTTGTTAGTGTTTGGGAGGCATTAACGTTATGTTTTGTTATATTGTTAAACACGAATATCCCACTAGATAATTGGATGCTCACAGAGGCTGATTTGTTGCAGTGCCAGTGTCCTCTGGGAATTTAAAATGAGAAAGATTCTAGGTCTGTCCCTTTTGGGGAGCTGCTCTCTGGAGTCTGTGGCTGTGTTCCCTGGTCCATCAGAGAAACTCTTCATCAGTAGAATGAAATGAGTATCTGAGACAACATGTTAACTCTTCCATTGTATCTTTACAGAAGACTTTATACCTCTTTTTCCCCTGCAGTTCCCTCAGTGTCTCACTCAAGGTACACAAAATCCTCTTACCCCTGGCAGTGTAGGTGATTATTCTTATGCTGGATGTGCTTATAAGAGGAGCAGGCTCAGTGGAAGAAAGGCTCTTCTAGCATACATCAGTTAAATCAACCAGATTGTAGAAGCTACTTTTTTCAGATTTTATCAGATTCTGCTTTAGGAGTTGTCTCAGTCAGTGATACTGAGAAGTAAGGCATGGGGCCTTTGAGGGGCAGCAGCCAGCATGTGCTTTTTGTGTGGTAAATGGCCAAGTGTGTGCACTTCACCTGCCATGGTGCGAGTGGGAGGGATAACTTCCTGCTGAGACATTGCCAAGGTGGGAACTTACCACAATAGAAGCCCCTTGCTGAGTGTTCAATGGCAATATAAATTTTTGTTACTGTAACTGACTGTAGGGTTTGAGGTTGGGTAGTGAAAAGGTGAAATGCTCTCTCCTTGTGCCTTGTTATGGTGGGTGAAGATATCAGACCCATCTGTTGATTTTAAGGTAATCACTACTTGTTCTTCAGGAAGTGCTGTGTTTTCTGTCAATTGGTATTTTCATATCTGATTTTAACTTTCCATTACTTTAAATATTCTTATTAACTGCAAAACAATTCTTCTTGCCCACCTGTATTTTCTTTGGTAAAGATATTGGAGCCCAGCCCTTTGTCATTGTCACATTAGACTCTGAGAAGATGCCACTGATGACAGTTGTGTTAGGGCAGAGAATGAGGTAATTTAAAATACTTACTTGAAGGATCTTTGTAATACTAAATTTTTACATGCAATAAGAATATCTCTTTTTATATTGACCTGACTGAGCACCATGATGGATCTATGTTGTGGTGGCCTGCCCTGCCTATGCGCCAGAAGGATTGTTCCTCCCTGTTAAGCAGAGGGGTTGGTGAGATGGTTGTGTGCCACACACCAGAGGTGCTCAAGGAGGAAGTGTGCATGTGCATGCTGTCCCATGACGCCTTGGACTGTTGATGTAATTGGTTTATGCTGAGAGAAAAACTCTTATTACAGTCTAGTAGGATGGCAAACCACAAACAAAACAGTTACATTTGTACGCAATGTGAAGAAGCTCATTTAATCCTCGGCAGGCAAGTTTCAGAGGTCAAGTCCTTTCATCTCATTTCCTCATCCTGGCGGAGGCCCAGTGCTGAGGGAGAGTCCTGTCCTTGCCCTATAATTCCTCCTCCAGACGGCCTCCCCAGTCAGAGGAGACTCCGTCTTCCTCAGATGTGTTATCTCCCTGGACCTGCTGAATGCACGCACAGAGCAGCTATGCTGGAAATGTGTGCTGCTTAATTGTGTTTTAGAACAGTCCTGAGCAGTTCCCTTCAGGCCCCGGATCTCGTCCTGCCCTCACCAGGGTTGCAGTGTAGGTTTCCACATAGATACAACGAGGTGACACCACACAGGAGTGGAGGTGAAAGGGCTGATGTACTGGTATATGATTTAAAGGCAGAAAGGATAGATAGAAGGCCAAGGAAAATGGCAGATTGTGGTGTAATTTGTGGAGCAAATGTAAAGAGTGAGAAGGGAAGAAGAATGTGATTGATCTGAAGCTGATGCACTTGCTCCAGAGAAAATGTGGACAGCTTACTCTGGGATAGTATGAGGGAAGCTGAGGGATGACCACAGGCTTATTTAGGCCAGTGCTGTCAGAAATGCCTGTAAGCTACTTGTTTTCTGCCTGATTTTTAGGATGTACTAGATGTGTGTTGCTCTGTCACTTGAAAAATGAGAGAAAAACAGTGCTAGCCCTGGAATTTTGCATGAGCAGGGAAGCTAAAAGCATTGACTCTAATAAAACTTGCATCTTCTCAGAGTAACTTCCATACTGGTGGTGCACTCAGTTTGCCCAGTTATGTTCCTTGTGAATATGACATTCAAAATACTTACACAATCTGCTGCCTTGGGATGTCCCAGTTACCTTTGGGGTGGTGGGGACTAGCAGCTGTGGTGGCCTCTGCTTTCTTGCTGCCAGGTGGGGTGCCTACAGGGAGTCTCCATCTCATCCTGAGCTTTGCTTTCCAAGGAGTTTCTTTAACACCTGTCAGTTATTTATGATGTTAAAGTTGGCTGTTATGGGAAAATCACATTAATTCATGCAAAGTGAGCTGTAGGAGTATATGGTTAAAAAGTTACCAACAACTGTGTGGCTTGAGAAGGTAAAGATTTGTTCAAAGACTATACACTGCTCTCATTTCCCAGAATACACATAATCAAGGAGATAGATTTCTATTAAATGGGTGGGCACCAGGAAATAAAAAGCTCTTTCAGTCTTGGTCTTGAGAGACATGGAAAGCTCTTGTTAAGCATTAAGCATCTGGGGCACCTCTTGCCTCTCATGTACTCAAACCTTTGCAGGATGGGACATCTGCAGACCTTCTAAAATTTTGTTTTATTGACATCTAGTTGCCAAGTTGTCTAATACCTTCTCAACAGTAATAGAAAGGGGCCAGTTAGCACATATGAAAAGATGCATTAGAAAGTAAATGTTGGTTTTGTGGTTAAATGTTCTTTTTGGGTTTTTTTTCCTTAATTACTTAGAATGTGGCAGTGGCAGATTTCTTTACTTCAGTCAGAATGTTCACATCAGTGTGTTATTTTTGCTGATGTTCTCTACAACTTTGGAAATGTCAAGCAAGAATCCTAGGAGAAAGGTGATTAGACATCCTCAGTTGCTTTGAAGTGTATGTACAGTGTGGTTCTATTGTGTTATGTATGACTATATAATTTGTAGTCTCCTTCATAAAAAACCCCAAGCAAAACCAAACCAAGATTGTGCAAGGTTAAAATAAATATCAGAAACAGGGCTTTTAGGGAGGTTTGATGGACTGACTCAGATGGAGGATTTTTTTTATGGCATGATTATGCACTGCTGTGTTTTTCACTACATACAACATAAAAGGCTTGATTGTCACTTGCAATAAAATTCCTTTACATTTCTCTGATGATGTAAAGCAGCTAGCAGTGGTTGAATATGTATACTCTGACGATACCTGATGTGACAGCAAGACTTAAAACAGCTTTCCAAAAGAGTTTACATTTTGGAATGTAAGCAAGTTACATCAAGGCAAATGTTAGTTTGCTGCATATTGGCTATTAAGTTTCTGACTGTTAAAAATGCTCTTGCTCCATGATACACAAAAAGTGGCTTGTTCTTTTGTCAGTAAAGGGTGATGTAGTTCATATTCATTGTGGAGTTGCAGCGTGAGCAGAGTCTTCTCAGCTGTAGTCTTATCACAGAGTTAACCCAGTGACAATGCTGCAGCAGCTGCCTGAGCTGCCTGTTTCAAGCTAAGAAGAAATCAGACAACTACTAATGAATGCTGTTTGAGTAAGAAGAGTAGAAGCAGGGGAAGCAATGTACTAGTGGAAATGGTTGAGAGATTAATGTACCTGTATTCACACTAATTGTCCGTTTTTGTTAATGCATTGCTAGGCTACAGTATGGACATAAAAAAGTGAGGAATAAGACACACGGAAGAGAGTCAAGAAATCTTAAGAGAAGGAAATGGGGAAAGGAGAATGTAAAACTCACCCAGGCAGATTAGGTAGATTAGAAGACAAGTATTGTAGGGAAAGGGCCAAGATCAATGCGGGGCTGGTCAAATGACTCCTGAGAAATGTCCCTAATAATAATAAACTGTTGAGAAAATAGGTCATGTTTTGACAGGTGACCAGAAGATTTTGTAGATCAAGAAGTCAATCTTTTTTGAATGAAAGAAGTGAGTAATGGTTAACTACAGTGATAAAGGATGTGAGTTATATTTTTCATCTTTATCTACCATAAAAGTAGTTACATGGACAGTTCTGAAGTATCAGCATTAAAGATTAAGGTAAAATCCTGTGTGACTGAATTCAGTTTGTGTGGTCCCACTGACTTCAGCAGAGTATTTCTACTCTTAATCTTTCAGTGTCTTACCAACCAAACCGATAGCATGAAATACACCTGAAGAGCTCTTTTTAAAATTTTGCATTTTGAGATCTGAAACTATATAGGAATTGCTTCTTTAACATTTATAAATTTGATCATACAGTTTGTTTAAAATAGGGATCAAAGAAATGCCAGAAATATTTTTTTTAGTAGAGAATAATGACATATCTTAAATTATACCTGTCCTAACTTGAACTTTTTGACTTCTTTGATGTGGATTCTCCCATCCTGGAGCCAATATAACATGTCAGCATAACTGGGTTTTCTTCCTTCTCTCTTACTGACTTCTGTGGCATGTTATTTCATTTCTTGGTGGTTTGAGTTTCCCTGTTTTTCTCTTGATTTTGAGAATGTCTGGCATTATCCTTATTTCAGTTATTAGAGATTAACAGCTTGCTTTATTGCTCTTTTTGTACATGATGAATGCGAGTGACTTTGAGCGATGCCTTTCTAATATGGCTGAGATGCTTTAAAGCATTAGAACAGCAGTCACTCCACATAAAACAAATACCAGCTGTTTCTGCCCTGCTGGGTTAAGGCTAACCAGGTTTAGGATTTCTATTGCTGGATTGTATCTTTCCAGTGAAATCTTCTATTGAAGCTGTCAGACATTGATAGAATTAGTACATTTTTTTATAAAGTTTTTTTATGATCCTTCCCTGAGTTCACATCAATGTGCTATGTATGCATGAAAGGTGCTTAAACAAGTTAGTAAATATGAATATTAACATTATGCAGATTATGATAATTAGTGGGCTGTGGATGGATAAAAAATTAATATATGTGGATGCCTACTTGATGTTCCTTTCAGTGGAATTGTTAAGTATCTGGCAACAGGAGAGGGAAAGGAAGTTGTTGAAGTTTATAACTTCATTAAATACCACCTTCCTATGTTGTAGTCTGTCTTGAAAAAACTGTATTCTCATTTTCACAGTACAAAGTCTGCAATATACACATTTTCTGAATGTATTAAGTTTTAAAATCACCTTGGAATCTCATCAGTCAAATGTAGTGGATGTATTACAATTCTTTATGCTATCTCACTCTCATCTTTTTTTCTTTGCAACCTGTTGACAGATTAAAGTGAACACTTAGTAATAAGCTTTTATTTTGTCTTTTCTTATAAAAGCTTCTAATAGGTCATGGCTCAGAGGCACTTCATCCAAAGATGGGCCAACCAATTAAAAAAAAAAAAA
>VXBX01004341.1:65084-86115 GCA_013400415.1 Scytalopus superciliaris
AAAAAAAAAAAAAAAGACCTCTAACAACAAAAAACTCAAGCATGACTATGGATTTTGTAAACCAGGGTGAGATACAGATTTTTCCATCTCTCTCCTGTTAGTAACTTTAATTCCATTCTTTCATTTTGCAAGACTTACCATAGTGTGACAAGTGGAAAAACTCCTTGAGTTTCATTGAAACAGCAATGAATTATGTTTTATAGTGGCATTCTTCAAATGTACTTTGGCTCTGTTTTTTTATTACAGATTTTCAGCTAAGCTGTGAAGTGGTGCAACTGACCTAACATGCAAGATACAGAGAGAGGGAAAACATTTAAATAATATTTTATATCCCTGTACAACATTTCTGTCTAGTAGAATATAATAAAATATTTAATACAGTGGAAGAAAGCTGGAAATGGAATTTGTAATAGGAGGACTTGGCTTTAAAAACTTGAAATATTTGCCGTTAGTAATTTGCCTTCCTTGCTTGCCAATACAATTATTTTCAGTAATCTCAGTCCTTTTTCAATATATTGTATTGTGAAAAAGCAATTACTGAAAGACCTAAGCTGGTGTAGAAAAACTATTAATTCCAAACTGATAATTTTCATTCAGGGACACAGTAAAAAATTGCTTTGGAATTGTAAATGGTTCCCACGTTTATAAATAAAAAGAGAGAGACAAATCATTTTGAATTGAACCTTCATGTCACACAAATACAAAACAAATCTGAAGCTCAGTTGAGTAATGTATGGGACACACTTTTATGATTAGTAAATAGCAGTCTGTATAAGCGTTCTGTATAGTTTAATTGTTTCATATTGATTCCTTCTTGTTTTGCAAGTGGTTAAACTTTGGTGTTTTTTACCAGTTTCTATCCAAGGTATTCTTGAGTCTTCTACCTTACTGTCCTATATGTTTTATGAAGACAGTAAACTAGGTTTCAATGCTCAGCTGCTTGTCCTGCCAATCCTGTCTTCAAAAACATTTGAAATCTCTCTTGAGTCCTGCAGGATGCAGGTGAGAGGTGGTGATGCTGAGGAACACCTTATCCTGGGTGAAGTGGGGGTTCTTTGGCAGGCACCCTGAGCACCCAGCTCTGGTGCAACTGGCCTCCTGCTCCTGCTATGTGTTGTGATTTCCATGTTGGCACTCGTATCCTGAGGAGGGTGAGTGGGCCTGGAGTTGACACATACAGGCATGTTCTGTATGTTGAGTGTAGCCATTGAGCACTCTGAAGTGGTGTAAGTTGAGACATGGTCATCTGCTGCTCCTTGGGGGTTGGTCTGAGGAGCTGCTTGCTCAGCACAGTGGTGGTTGTAGAAGTGGTCGGGTGTAACTTCTTCCCTTACGCCTTGTACTTCTCAGAGGTGCTCGTTTCTGTTGGAAGCCTTGAGGGCTTGAGAGTGAAACATCAGGACTGACTGTCCCTTTTTTCCAGTTGGTAACTACATTGGCTTTTACAGAGCTGCATAAGAACTGTGTGTGGTTAGTGCTCCTGACAGAATTGGGATTTTACTTTCTAAAAGAGACGTTTGGCTCAGATGTAAGAAGTGGTGGAGGTTCAGGTCCTGCAGATGGCTTTCTGACCTCTCACTCTTCCAGCTCACCAAGGGTGTTTTCCTACTCTTCATTGCTCAATGGGCTCTTCTATTATGCTTGTCACCACGTAATGTATTTATAGCTCTTAAGTGTGTAAACACATATTGCCACAGAGTTTATTAACCTGTCTTCTATTTTGCTGCTGACTGTCCTTCTAAGATGCTTTTACCAAGGACTATTATAATAAATTATAAATAGTTAAATAATTGTTTAAAAATCCTCTGACTCAAGCTTATTATACACATAAGAACTAATTTAATTTTTGTTGGTAAATGGGAACTATTTTCCTTAACAGTCTGGGACTCTGAACAGCAGAAGAGTCTGCAAGCAAATTAATCAGAGTGAAAATAGTAAAACCAGCACTGCTCAGGCTCCTCTCCTCCCTTCCGTGTGGGAAACATGACGTTTTCTAACCAGATAGTGGGAATGTTTTCTTCTGCAGGCCTGAGTCACTTGTGAGGAATGCTAAGATTAATGCACAAGATTACTTTTCTCACTGCTGCCTTCTCTCTGCTGCAAAAATGGAAGTTTGCTTGCCTTTGAACTTTTCTCTCATTTCCAGTGAAGTTTCAGGTACTCTGAACGTTTTTTCCTACAGATTCAAGCCCAATTTTGCTCTGTAAAATCTGTGAAATTTGTCCTTGCCTTTTATGACCATGAGCAAAGAAGTCAATATGTGTCTTTTTCAGACTTAGCTTATTTTGGAGTCCAGCAATTAATCTTTTTGTTTGCTCTGGTGCATTTTGCGGCTTCTGCAATATACAGAAAACTTTGTGTTTTCACAGAGCTGTGAACAGGAGTTTTTACTTTATCAGAGTTCCCTAGATGTACAGAATCAGTTTATTTCAATTTTTTTTCCATTTTTGAAATTATATTAATTATACCTAATCTATAACAACAGCTGTTCTGAAAAGGCATTTTTATTTATATTGGATTCTCTAAGAGTGATTATGCCCACTGTCATCTTTCTTAATTGAACATTAAAAATTATTGAAAGAATTAGTATTAAGTACTAAAATTAAATTAGAAGAAGAGATAAAGAATGCCTTCCCAGGATGCTCCAGAGTAAGCACTACTGTCTATATATTGAATCTCATGAAAGGTTCATGGCTGACAGCGAGCCAGTTTTTAATGCATGTTATTTTCACTGTGACACGTATTGCACAAGTATTGCCATTGAATTTGAGCAAAAAAACTTAAAGTTCTGTCTGAAATGAATAAACTAGATGCTGAAGTAGTTTTAGGAAAAACAGTACTACAAAAATGAGTTAATGTTCTTGTGGCTAATGCATCTTAATTTATGTAATGTTAAATATTTAATATATGTAGTTGAAAGCCATGACAAGTGAAAGGAGTGCAACTGGATTTTTCTCCGTGGCTTGTAAATAACAACAGGTTCTGTGTACTATCCCTAAAGGAGCAGGAGCAAAGTTCCAGGTACCTTTCTTTGCACTTTGTGCCTGACAATAGTTTCCAGCACTAATGAACAGCTTTCCCCTGCTCTAAGCCCCGTTACTCCTTTCAAGGCTGCACGGGAAATGCCTGGCTTTCCTCATGCCCTTCCCGTCTTCCAGTGCTGCTGCCTACAGAGGAGGGAGAGAAGGTGGCCTGGATGTGGTAACATTGGCTTTGGGCCAACCAGTGCCTTTATCTCTCTTATTTGATGAAAAGGAAATCAGTCTGGAAGCAGTTAGGAAGAAATGGAGATGCACTTGGTATAGTCTTGTGCAGGTACCACTGCTGTGCATCGTGGCTGCCTGCTAATGCTTGTCAGCTGCGCTCTCTTTGATGCTTATACGCTTGGGGAAGTAATTATTCCAATCAAGACTACAAAAGGAAAAATTAAAGATAATTTTCATTTTAGATAGGTTGCTTTCTCAGAGAGCCTTATTTGTCAAAAACACATGTAAAATCATATTCCACTGATGTAATTGAAATTTCTGCCTTGTTCTTCATTTAGGCTATGTGTTTACTTGGAGTTTCTCTGGTATTAAGGGGCAGAGATAATCTTGTAGCAAATGTCCCATTCTGCTCTTTGATGGGATTCTGGTTCTCCACTGTGAGATCAGAGGTGGTCAAAACTCTTGAAAGTTTATCTTCTCATTGAATCAATGAGAAGACCTAATTAGTAATTGAAAAGGTAATTAAAATTTGACAAGTTGCCAAGATTTGTATATCACATCACTCTTTTTCAATAGGGCTTTATTTTTTGAAATTATTCATTACTCTTCTGGCCTTTTTTTCTTTCCTGCCTTCCTGCATCTGATTGCTCATTTAATTTCTTGTAATTTTCTAATGCCCTAAATTTTTCTTTGCCGGTTGTCAACACCATGTTTCATTCTGTGTTCTTCTTGTTTAATTTGCTGCTTTTCCTCCATAGGTCTCTTGACTGTTGCTTTCTGGCTCAGTCTCATATTGGG
Organism: Scytalopus superciliaris; assembly: GCA_013400415.1. Taxonomy (NCBI): domain Eukaryota; kingdom Metazoa; phylum Chordata; class Aves; order Passeriformes; family Rhinocryptidae; genus Scytalopus; species Scytalopus superciliaris. The sequence goes on from VXBX01004341.1 coordinate 69,089, forward strand.
TACTCATTAACTTCCCATGAATTGTTCCCTTCAGGTATTCAATGTTTGCTTGTATAATTTTTCATGATCTTTGGGTTTGTTCCCTTCTTTTTATACCAGAATCAAGAGTGGTCATTATTCCTGTTTACCGAAGTAATTTTCAGAGACTTGTATCATTAAATAGAAACAAAGACAAGCATGTATTTGGTGTGCTTAATAAGGCTAGAAATTAATTTTAAGTGTAAAAGATAAAATCTTCTCCTTGACTGTGAGACTTAAATTTCATGTGAGTTCTCTGTTTACATAACCTTGCTATTTCTGATATCCATATTCAGATCTGTTCCTTTCTGTTTTCCCCACATCAATGCACTATCAATTCAGGACTTGTTGTCTGATCAATAAAAAAATTCAGATAACATGGAGGAAAACTCCCATTTAGTCTATATGAGGGGGGAAATTTGTCTTAGTAAGACTTACTGGAAATATCTGAAGCACCACACAGATTGTTACAAGCCAACATGTCAGGTTAAACTCAAGAGGAGGGAGATTGAATCACAAACTGCAAGAGACTTTCTGAGCATCTTCCTGACGCCTTCTTCAAAGACATTTGTTTTATTTATGGTTTATGTTACCCTGGTATGTTTCTAAACAGACAAGAAAGAGGAAACAAGAGCTGTAAGAGTACAGAAATGTACTTGAAATGTGGCACTCTTCACACTGTGTTCCACTCTGACTGACAACAGTTGCTTTGAAGCATCTGGAGGAAAAGGATTAAGTCCTGGATCTTGAACGATGCACTCATACTTAGGCAGTGAGTAGCAGGGTGCGGTCCATGTCTGAGACTGGTGGTGGACTTCTATTCTGACTTCAACAAATGGTTTCTTGCCGACCTTAAACAATTTCCTTGGGGCTAAATTAAAATAGGGAGGGAAGTGTCAAACTGCAAAGTTGTGACAGACCTTTGAAATGCTTGACTCCTTCTGGAAGGGAAGATGCATCCTTGAGTGTGTGCCTAAGCTCACTATGCAGTGGAATGAAGAAGCAGGTGCTGTATCACAGACCTGCCAGCGGGCCAGACGGGACTGCACAGGACCCACAAAACATGGGTTCACTGTTCTCCAGCGTGGCCTGGCAGGAGGTTCAAACTCCAGTTTCTTGTAAGAGCTACAAGTCCCTAGGTTAGAGAATAGCCTAAAATCAGGAATCCCTTTGTTTTTGCTTTGTGGTTTCTTTGGCTTTGGCTTGAGGGGTTTTTTTGGGGTTTTTTTTGGTTTTTTTTTGCCTTCATCCTTTTCTCAGTTTGTTTTGGGGTTTTTTTTCCCCCAGAAATATATTCCCACATCTGCTTAGTGTTCTGGCCGAGAAGCTTTTCTTCTCCAGAAGAGCCTATTTCTAGGTCTTTGAATGAAAGCTGTTGTCATTGCTCTGTCCTGAACTTCCCACCTTTTCAGTCACTGCTGCTTGGACCATCGGGCAGTGTGACAGGGCTGAGGTGTGGAGGACTGACTGTAGACTGTCATTTCACTGATCATGCCAGAAGGGCTGTAGAAGTCTGGGCAGATTTCCTAGCCTATATTTAAAGACCTATGTACAGTCCCTGTTAAGCATCTAACATAAACATTTCATTTTGGTAATTGCATATGTAAATTGGTGATTATTGAGAGCTAGGTACTTACTTACCTTCTTTTGATTTTCTCTCTGTAGGATATTGTGTAACAACCAAAGTGTTAGTCCTTAGACTGAACTTTTCTACATTATTAATATGACTTTCTGAGGTCTTGCATTCTTTTGTACACCAGACTACAATAACATGGCATTGGGACCATCAGTAGCAATTTGGATCGCTTTATTACAAGACTTTCATGTTATTTATTGCATAAAAACATTACCTGGAGGGCATGAACATATTCTTCAGGGGCATTTGCAACTCAGGATGTCTCTAACCCTTTCTGTGGAGTGCTTCTTTATGAATATGTAAAAAAATACTTAAAAATACTGTGAAAAAGCCTAGTCACCAAAAATTAGAATTTCATGCAGGTATTTTCTCTAGAGGTATATGAAGTATGTCAGAACCCAGTTTTTGACCAGAACCCTTTTAAATACCTGTACCCAGAAGGAAATCTGTTTTGCTCCTATTTTTGCAAAACACAGATAGGATGTACTTAAATAGTATTATTATTTACATTGATAGTTATAATTTCTGGGTTTGAATATTCTCTAATATTCACTGAGGTGCTAAATTTACAGCCTTGCCTGGTCTTCTGTGTCACACATTAACACATATTAAACCTATTTGTCAGATAATGTTGATTTGAACAGAACAAGTCTCTTGCTCAGAGTAGCCCTACTCATGGTAAAGCTGTGTTTTAGCTTCAGGAAATGCACTGTAATTAAATGGCAATTGTTAACTTGGCAGTAGCCTGAGCCCTTTATTGCAGTGAAACCTTGATTTCTTTTATGCCAAGGTATTGTTAGAGCAGCACTTGATTTATCCTGAATTTATAAGACCGTGTCTGATTGTAATCTAGTTTGTAAGCATTAGACTACTTCCCTGAAAAACAGGAGGAGTGTAGATCACTTATTGTTGTTACATTGTTTTTTATGGTTAGTAGAATATTCTTCGTATGTAATTCTGTGTATAGTGCTGTGGGAGCTGAATAATAGTATTAGGCAGAGTTAAAAACACCAGAAAGGCAAAAAAGCCTGAGTCCAGTATATGAAGAACATAAAGCAGTATTGCTTACATAGTATGAATGGATAAATGGGAAAATTCCCTGCTTTGTAGACTCAGTAGCACATATATATTTCCAGATGTGACTTTGGTGGGGTTTTTTTGTTTTGTTTTTTTTTGTTTGTTTGTTTGTTTTTGGGTTTTTTTTGTTTGTTTGGTTTTTTTGTTGTTTTTTTTGTTTTGTTTTGGGTTTTTTTGGTTTTTTTTTTGATGTATGTTTTTTGGGCTTGGTTTTTTTTTGTTTGTTTGTTTTTTGGTTTTTTTAATAAGAAAAAAATCCTCTCATTCTCAAACTTCATTCTGGAGACAGCAGGACTTTTTCTTACTATTCTCCCCTTTTTCTTCATCCTCCCTCACACCCAACATTTATCTGTAATCTTGAGTCTAAAGAGTACTTTCTGGATTTTTTTACTTGGATTTTGTATTATTTAATAAAAGCTCATGATACTCATTGAGAGAAGTAAACAGAAAATGCAATATCTCAAGCTGCAGGGTAATTTGGTTACTGAAGATTCTGATGTGCATCTGCTTGCTTAAGCAGTGACATATTCATTGTAATGCGTAAACCAGGTGGTAAGTGATGTGGGTGTCTTACATATGAAAATCTTTACAGTGATACTTTTTCATTTCAAGATAAAGGAAGTTCCATGCTACTCAGCTGTTTGGTTTTCCAAAAGATTCAACAATGTTTCTCTGTAAGAGTTCAGTGCTAGAAACAATAAATTTATATTCATCAGCTTCATTGTGCAAAATTGTACAGATAGAGCAGTTAAAATAATATGATGGTACTGAGCAATTTACTTCTCATTTGCTTAACTGAGGATTCAGGCTTCATGTTCTGAGTGCCTTTCAATCTGGTGTATATATGATTAATGTTGGTGAGTCACTTCTGATGGGAATTTTAGCTTTTTCTCACACTGCAAGATAGGGAGACTTTCTGCTCCTCCCACCACCAATTAAAAAGCGCAGTAGAAGACAGAAAGGAGGAGGTAATTTTTCATGTTTTCAGAGTTGAACTCTGTTAAAGGAAGTGAGGAGATAGCCAGTCCCTTGGCATTTGCTACTCAGGTGTCTGCAAACCAAGTAGGACAGCTGAGACTGGGATAAAAGTGTAAGTAGATTGTTATGCACTTGAGAAACCATCTATTCTTACTGATTTTTAAAATTCAGAATTTAACTGGGAAAGCTAATGTAGAAGAAGGAGAAAGGAGCATTTGGGAAGGAAGTAATTGTGAAGGTGCAGATAGGCAAATCACAACGTGACTCCTTTAGGGATTCGTCACAGGAATTGTGGGAGCTCTGGAGACCTGTTTATGCCTGCCAGAAGTAAACTGGGGAGAATATAATGCTTCATTTACATAGGTTAGCTCAAAAGCTCTCTTTAGCTGACTGTGAAATAATGTAGGCATGTCTACAGAAGTCTCCCTGTGATTTTAGAAGATGTTTTTTCTTTGTTTATGTATGTGTGCCTCTGCATAAAGAATACAATACATACTTAGATTTTGATATCCAGTCACCAAAAAATTCATCAAATGGGGCAGAATGGCTTCTGGAATGAGGAAGTTTAAAGGGCTCCACTTCACACATACCTAGAGGCCAGATACTTGGAAATGCATAGGCACATGGATGTAGGGGAAGTCAGTGGCATTTTACAGTATTTAAACAGACTGTGGAGTTAATAGCTGCTGATTGCAACAGCAGCAACAGGGCTTAGGAACTGACTTGTTTCTGTTTTAGAAAGCACTGTTAGACCTCCATGTGTAATTTTAGAACACTAAGTAGTGCTAAAATATGGTCTTACATTTAAATGAATATGCTTCACCTAGAATTTGAAGTCTACCCGTCGTCACTTATGACACTGAGTACAGACCTTGAGCTTGTGTCCTGTGGTTTTAGCTACTGTGTCCGTATTGTATTTTCTTAAGCTGCAGCTGTAAGATTGGACAGGGCAAGATCACTTGAGTCTAACCACTGCTCTGTAGGCAACTGTATTGTATATTTCTTGTCATTATGGTAGTGACGTTCACTACAGATAACATTAGTGACTATTTGGTGGTCTCTAGGAATTTAGTCTTCTGTCTCCTACCTTTTGGACTGGTATTTCAAAACTGACTCAGCAGGAAGCATATGGCTATAATGAGTATCAATATCAATTATCATTACATTAGTAATGGTGCTGCTAGTTTGGGTTCACATTATTGTTAGATACATATGTTTAATTCATTCTGTTACAGAGGGAAAATGACATTCAATTTGTATTACAAGCAGGTTGGGAAAAAAAAAAAGTAACGCTTGGGGAAAAAATCCTGTCTAATGCACAGACTGCCAACACTTTAGAAAGTGACTTCATAAAACGAAAAAAGATTTGAGTTATTTATTGTATCAGAGATTGACATTTTCCCTTCTTCCCCTCTCTGTTCCTCACAGCTCTTGGAGCTCTGTTTGCTTTCCAGAAGTATAATGACATGCTCTGAGTGACTGAAAAGGCTTATTTCTGCCCTCATCTGAGAGAGGAAAGGATGGGTGCTTTGGTAGTACAATGCCGATCTGAACACTGTGGCAGAAACAGATCTTTATGAAGGTATAAAACGAAAAGATTTTATAACCTCTTCATTAGTTCTAGTGTTTGTTTTTGGTATTCTCTATAGTATTTTTTTCTTTTCTGAAGAAATCTACAGCTTCTTCACAAATTGCTTTACCCTGTTGGTTTTCATAATTATTCATTGAAAATCTGCTGCTACCTACAGAAGATGCTCAGGTTGAGCTCCTGGCTGCTATAAAATGCACACTAAATCCTGAGCATGAATACTGGTGGGCATTTGCACTTATCCATCAAGTCAGGATAAACTCTTGGCAACCCTGCAAAGAATTGCTAAATACTCTCTAAGCCTGCCATCTCTGACTTCAGGCAGTATGTACAGCATAGCTCTCTGCATACATTTTCATAAAGGCAAGACCGGAGAAAAAGTTAGGAGTGGGTAAAGAAAAGCAGAACTGTGTATGTGTGGGCAAGGAAGAGAGTGTTTCTCCCGTACTCTGACTTATTTTTTCCCTTCTCTGTATGGTTTACTCCCATTTTCCATGTATTTCTTTCATGCACACTTCGAAGGGACCCTTCTGTTTCTCTCTGCTGCATTCTGCGGAATCATGTGTGTCTCAGGAGGGGCCAGATAGCAATGGCCCTTACCAGGGAGTGACCAGCACAGGACCACCTCTGCACCAGGCTTGCACCATGGGGTGCCATCTTTGAACTTACAGGTCTTGCCACACAGTCTGATGAAGTCAGTCATCTGAAGTCAGTCGACTGTTCCCTGGTGGCACTGTAAGCTCAAGATCCCCACAGTGCATTCCTGCATCCATTCTAACTGAGTGTTACACAGAAAAACACACCTCTTTGATCACGAACTCTGACTGTAACACCTCCTAACTACTGTGACAGGCATTTTCTAAACACCCTGAGCAGAACATAATGTTTTTATTATTATTCTGAAAAGAGATCAGAAAAATTGCATGGTACATTGTCTTCTCTGGATTCCCATTTCCCCAGGCAGTTTGAGCCTGTGTACAGACACCTTTGTTTTTCAAGTTTACTCTTTCAAATCTGTGTATCATCTGAATTCACATCATTCTAGATATTATACAAGGAACATTGAGAAAGAAATTATGAAAGGAAGATGGAATAGCAGATCTGATTTTGCAGTCCCTCACAAAGCTTAGAGACAGGTCTCTTTTCATCCTGGCTGTTATTTCCTGTGTCATGCTGAATGGACATGAGGAGCCTTTCTAGCATTCACCATTTTTGTTAACTCTGATTTGTTGAAATGGGCAACTTCTCTAATAGTGGTTTGAAATATTTAGTGATTTTGTGCCTGATGGTATGATATAGCTCTAATAGCAATCTCAGTGGGAACAAATGAGGAAAAGTCTACAAATTCCCACTAAGCTGTAGTCAGAGCTGACAGGTTGCTGAAAGCCAGCCATTGCTCTTGCAGATAAGAATGCCTTCAACTGGGGGCTCAGAAGTACCTGGTGAATCCAAAGAAGGGCAGCTGCAGATATGGGAAACTCTGTGTTGTTTTAAGATACCTGCATGAAGCTCAGTAAAGAACAAAGCAAACAGATCGGGAAAATGGTAATTTTTTTTTTTTAAATGTCACTTTTCTATGTTGTCTATAGAGCTCCGTTTACTAATCTTCAAAGATGAGTTATGCTGCATAGTAAATGGTCAGTGTGCAACAATTAAAAATAACTAAGTGATGCCATCTGCTGTCTTAAAATCTTATTTAATATTACATTTGACTGAATTGTTATCCTAAGAAGAAGTAGAAACTACCTACACTGAGTATACTGTCTGAGCCATGACATGCTGAAAATGTGTATCAGTTATGTGATAAAAATACTGATTGTGATTAAATAGAGAAGACTATAGAATGTCAGAAGGAAATGTGATGGTAAATAATTCCTCAGTGCATCTACTTTACAAATATTCTTTTTCAGACTTATGTTTTTATATTTCTGAGAGGAAGATCTAGAATCCCATGGAAGAGAGGCGAGAGAGCATTCATTTCCTGTGGAATAGAAGGGTGCATAGTCCTTTCCAGATGTAGTACACTAGGACTCTCCCATTCAAGCACTATAAATAACAGAAGTTCTTAATTTACTTCCTCTCTCATATAGGAGCATATCCATAAGATTCACAAATGACCACACTAACAGAGAAATAATTCTGCAGTTAACAATCCCTAGAAATGTTTTACTTTGCAGCTGCCTTTTAAATCAGCAGGTCTGTAAATCATGCTTCAACAGAGAGGAAGCTCTGCATGTATTTACATCCTTCTTGTATATATAACCTTGCCATACCTCTTGCTTTTAAACTTCTGTAAAATATTTCCTCTGCCAGACTGTCCAATCTGGAGCATACAGAAATCATGAGATGGATTAAAAATACAGAGATGGATTTTAAAAAAAATATGTACTTGTTGGTTCTTTTGACTTTTCTAAACATTCACATATTTCCAAACTTCTCTATACAGCTCTGAGGGCACAGACTCTGCTTTAAGAGGCAGAATAAGATGTGAAGTAGAAATTTCCATGTAATCATGTGTTGGTCTTAAAATTACAGGATCTTCACATCACAGAGTTTACTGCAAAGTGCCCAAGTGTCCATCAACCCTGAGATCAGCTCAGTTGGTTAAAATGCTAAGGTCATGGGTTCAATAATCCCCTGTATGGGCCATTCATTTAAGGGTAGGACCTGATGATCCTTGTGGATCCCTTCTAACTCAGAATGTTCTGTGATTCTGTAACCAAAAACTGTGACAGGATAGAACTGTGATGCATTTACTTGCATGCTAATCTGCTGCTGTTAATGTAGCCTTGAGTGGGTCTGAACTGTAAAATGTGCATTAGGCTTTATTTGGGGTAGTGTCCAAGTGAGTGGGGAGAAAAATAGTACCTAATTTGGATAATATAATCTATGAGTTCCTATTATATTTCCAGGGCAAATGGTGCACTCATAATTAGAGCATCAGTAACAATGTTGTGCTCTTGGCTGTAGGAAAAGTTACCTGAAGGCAACAGTAGATTTAAAGGTTTTGTTAGAAAAAACAAGCAGGAAGAGATTTTATTCCTCATCATAAATCAAGGAGCTCTCGAGGCCATATTTTAAAGAAGTTGCAAAAATGTACTCATGTTCTAATTAGCACGTCTTTCTCGGGGAATGATGACTGGCTGTTAGTACCAGTACTGGCTGGAGATGTCTAGGCTTTTGGATAACACGTGTCTTTCACCACCCCGGTCTGGCTGTATGAAAAACTGAACTGCTTTCTATCTACAAGATAATGGAGTATTAGGGTGCCCAGAGTGCCTCTGATTTTGTCAGGTGATGTGGACAGTAGAGTATGGATTAGAGGTATGGATGATGAGAAGGAATGACCAAGAGTTAGGGGAAATGGTAAAATCATAGAATAAAAGGAAAACCAGGCTGTCAAAATTGTCTTCAGTTTGCCCACGAAGACTTTCTTATGCTATGTGAACTTTGACATTAACAAAGTTCTTCATAAATAAAAAATGTGAATGCAAAGGATTTCTTTCTCTTATTCCCTGGTGCAGTTTTTACTTTTATAACTCCTGTTCTTTTACAGCTGAGTGCTATTTCCAGGGAAGCCAGTTCATGCATTTTAGAAGTGAGCAGTGCTTTGGGAACTCTCCAACCTGACTGAAAAAGTACAAAACCTTAAGTGAAGTACCAACATGAAGACCTAGAAATGCAAGGAACCATGCACATGATCAGTATCCATCTTCATTCCTGCCATTCCTGTTGCAGGAACAGAAACACTTGAATAACTCGTCTGTTTTTTTTGTTTTGATGCTGAATTGCCAGAGATGTCTGAGTCTAAACTCCACATTATCAGAAGCCTCTCTTAGGCTTTGAAGTGCCATTCTGAGCACTGTGTCATGGGAGGAGGCTGCTTTGTCTTGCTGAGAAGGAACCTCAGACATCATTGTGGCTGACTTACACCAGTCTTAACACCTGTTGGGAAGATGGACAAATATTCATCACAGAATTTGATCTCTGAAACAGAAAAGATCATCTGCTATGGACCTATGAACCAGGTGCCAAAATGCCTTTTCTCTGTTAAGTGGCAGCAAAAGTGCAGCAGTGGTATTGGGGGTGATTATATGATGTGCTTGGCTGAATAAATAACTGATCAGGATCACGGGGCAGATGGAAAAAAATTTCTTATTTTCTTTTCTCATTTCTCTATTAGTGTAATACCATATATACACCTTTTTTACCTGCAGCCTAAGATTTGGGTGATGAATACCAGCTTTTTAAGCAAGTATGGTGATTGTAGGATAGGTTGCAAGTCTACTGTAAGAGTTTATTGATTTGGAAAGATTTGCTTTAGTCGCTTCAGCATTACCCTGTTTTGTTACCTGAGGTTATTTCTACAAGTCTGGTTTGTGAAAATTTTATTGTGTTTGGTTTCCTTATATGATGTAACCATTCAGATAAATACAGTGGTGTGACACCTTAGATCAAAGTTAGGATTCAGTCTATTCTTGGCATGATTTGCAGTTTAAAAATGAAGTTCTGTGCATAATGATTTGTCAGTTTAGAAAGTATTTGCTATTTCCACTCAAGGCCAAGCAAGTATGAACTTCTTGTGCTTGTTAGAGCAACACTGAGGCATCTGTATTTTTAAATACAGTTAGATAGTCTACTGAGGAACAAAAATTCTTTTTCTGGTTCACTAAACTTGTGTTCTTTCCTTTTATTTTGCTTCTTGATTGGATTTCATCACAGAGTAAATCACTAGCATCTTTTAAGCATATATACTTACAGGAATTCTTATTTTCTTACTCTCCTAAAATGGGGGTTGTAAAAAGAGTAAGTTGTTCTGAGTGTATTGGTTTTCTTTCCTTCCAACCAGTGTTGCAAAATGCATCAGCAGTTCAGTAGTGTAAACCTGGTTGCTTTTTAAGGAGTGGGGGGAAATGACCTTTACATCATTTAATTATTCTGGTTTGTATGTGCAGTGCTTTATAGGAACCATTAAGAGTAGCTCTTTGGACTGTGTAAATGACAAGAAACACGGTATTTATTTATAAAGCTTCGGAAAATGTCCCTTGAAGCACGTGCATTGTAAGGTATTTCTCAATGTAGTTAGTCAGCTGCTGTCATTTGTTAAATTGCCGAGCCTTTAATTGTACGTTGGGTTATCTGATCTGGATTTCATCCAGCGTTGATGTTTCCCACTTGTAATGCTTTTGAATTTAGGGACTTGCATGCACACTGTGGGAAATAAAGGCCAGAGATTGACAGTGACTTTGATGGCGTGCCTTGGGAAAGAAATTAGAGCTGATGTATACCATAAAGTTAAGGAAGCAGGGGCAAAGTAGGCACAAACCAAAACCTGTTACATTGAGACACACTTTCTCTTTTTCTAGTTGCACTGGTGTTTTCAAGTCTAATATCTTCTTTTCCTTCTGTGTAATGTGTTCCGTTCACTGTGTAGGTACTGGCCAAATTTACAACATGCTGACAGACTGGGAAAGGAGCAGTTAAACAGCATGCTGGCTATGGCAGGAGAAGCATCGAGTAGATCCAGGTTACAGGAGCTTGGCCTTCAGCAGCTTGGTAACTTCATCAGTTCTAACTTGCAGAACTGTTTTCATATCTACAGTATCATAACTTGAAACTTTGTGAAAAGAAGATAAAAAGCAATTAATCTTTACTGTCTCAACAGTACTAAGTTTCTAATGGCAAGTTTGTAGCAGCTAGTGAGAGCAAAGTGGAGTTACTGTTCACAGACTTGAAGTTTGGTGGTGTTAAGCATATAGTAATTTATAATTCAATATTGTAAATTCAAATTGCTTGAGCTATAATATGATCTGATGGCCACAGCATTACTTTAGTATCTGATGCTTAGAGAACTAGGGTCTTTAACATCCTAGATTGTTGCGTGATGAATCTTCCTGCAGCAACCCTTGCTGTCCCTGGGCTCTCTAGTTTCAGTCACTTCAGGTTTGTGAAGGCTCACTGGCAGAGTGGAGTTTTACAGATTTCTTCTGACCCAGGATCTTGAGGGAAATGTGGAGACCCAACTGTGGGAGCAGAACCTGCAAGAATCTATAAACTTGGCCACAGGGAGAAAACGAACTGCATCCATTAAAACATGAGATAATGTCTCACACACTGAAAGAAAACAAAAACCAGAATGCAGAATCAGACTATGTGAAGGCATTATCTATGTTTTAAAACAGCACTGTATGTGTTTCTATTTTAAGATTATTTAACATAAATTGATGTTATCTAACTCTGCATGTCTCCACTGAGGGAATGTCATCCTGAGTGCAGGGAACATGCACACTGACTTGAAAGAATAAATAACTCTTCTTTGGTATTTTTCTCTGAAAAGTGAAGACGGAAAAGATGGAATGATGGAATGTGATTTCCCTTGCTACCTTTAACTCCTTCCCCAGGCCAAGAGTGTGTCATAAGCAAACAAACAAGCAAAAAGAGTTTTATTGAAACAAATGGGTAAAGGATGAGCTAAAGCCCTGAAGGCACCTCAGCTTCTGCAACCTCTTGCCATTTTGCATCCCAAATACTCCTAACATTCAGGATTTTGCACTGTATGAAGGCCACCTGGAAACCTGTCATGATTCTTCTCAGTTAAGACCTGGGGTAATGATCTTCTCTGGGAGCTGCAGGGGTATCAATCTCCTTGCTGAAATCCAGAAGGTTGCAGGTGGATGAAAAATACAGTCAAAATAACACTTTGGTTTTAGTAAGCACCATGGTTCCTACTTTTTCAGTTTTCTGTGCACCTGGCAAGGGCACAGAGGCTATTTTTGAACTGTCTAGACTATTATTCTAAAAGGGATCTCTTCTTTTTCCTCTTCTGGTTATTGGTCATCGGGAAGAAGGGAATTAGCATGTCTATTTGTGAATTTGCCCACACACTGAGCCCACATAAACATTTTGCAAAGCACATTTATAGAAGTGTTGTAAGAGCACAACTCCTCAAGAGCTATGCATTTATAAAACTGACTTGCACGTAGTTTAATGAGTCCAGAAGGATGGCTACTAAAGTGAATTTTTTTGCATGACATTTTCTATTAATATAAAATCCACTACCACACCCTACTCCCCCCCACCTCAGTTTACCATTAAAAGTTTTATACATGGACACAAAGACAAAATGTGAATGCACAGCCCAGTCATTTAAAGTTCACATTTCTGATAACTATTTGAATTATAGTTATTGATTATTCCAATAATTGAATATCCATATTTGAAAAGTCATGACAGTCAGGCAAAGTCACCAGTGACTGGAAAAAGGGAAATATCACTCTTATTTTTAAAAAGGGGAGAACTACTGACTGAGGAGCCTCACCTCTGTGCCTGGGAAGATCTTTGAGCAGATCCTCATTGAAGCAGTGTTAAGGCACATACAAGACAAGGAAGTGATCCAAGACAGCCAGCATAGCTTCACTAAGGGCAAATCATGTCTGACTGGTCTGATGGCCTTCTATGATGAAATGACTGCAGTGGTCAACAAGGACACACCTACCAATGTCATCTGCTTAGACTTCGTTATGGCCTTTGACATGCTGCCACACAACATCTCCAGTTTGGAGAGATATGGATTTGAAGGGTGGACTAGTCCTAGATAAGAAATTGACTGGATGAACTCAGAGAGTTGGGTCAATGACTCTGCATCCAGATGGAGGCTGGTGATGACTGGAGTCCCTCAGGTCTCTGTCTTGGGTTCAGTGCTCTGTAATACCTTCACCAGGGACACAGACAGCGGGATCGGTGCACCCATATCAAGTTTGCAGATGACACAGTGCTGAGTGGTGCAGTTAACACAACACAAGGATGATGCCATCCAGGGGGAGCTGCACTAACTTGAGAGATGAACACATGAGAACCTCATGATGTTCAACAAGTGCAAGATGCTGCACCTGGCTAGGGGCAATCCCAGACCTGAGCACCGACTGGATGAAGTCATGAGAGCAGCTTGTGGAGAAGGTTTTGAGAGTTCTTGTAGATAAAAAGCTGAGTACGAGCCAGCCAACCATGTACACTCACAGACCAGAAAGCCAACCACATCCTAGGCTGCATCAAAAGAAGGATAGCCAGCAAATCAAGGGAGGTGATTTACTCCCTTTACTTTGCCCTCATGAGACCTCACCTGGAGTGCTGCATCCAGGTCTGTGGTCCTCAGCACAAAAAAGATGTGGACCTGTTAGAGTAGGTCACAAAGATGCTCAGAGGACTGGAGCACATCTCCTGTGAAGATACACTGACAGAGCTGGGGTTGTCCTTCCAGGACTTGTTACTGTTTCTCTTTCTTTTGATGATGCTTTCCCCATTGTTTACTTTTGCTCTCTACTTTTTTTTGTTTGTTTTGTTTTGGGGTTTTTTTTCTGTTGTTTTTGGGTTTTGTGGGGTTTTTTGTTTGTTTGTTTTGTGGGGTTTTGTTTTGGTTTGGTTTGTTTTTTTTTTANTTTTTTTTTTTTTGTGGTTTTTTTTTATTTTTTTTTTTTTTTTTTTTTTTTTTTGGTTGGTTGGTTAGTTTTTTGCCTTCTCTGTCCAGAGAACAATTTAGGAGGGTTCTAGATTTCTTATGTGAGCTTATGTATGTGTTCATACCTTCAGTGCTATGAAAGGTTGGTTATGAAATGCAATAGCTTTTCAGGCAATCTGCTATAGCAAAAGAGAGAACCATTTCTCAGTCACCCTGTTGTAATCTGAGACCATAAATATTTTCATTAAATGAGGTTGCTTCATTGAAGCTAACTGGGGCTGGAAGTTGCTGTGTATTGATGTTTTCTGGATACTTAGAAACCTCTTGGAGTTGATTTTGTGCTAGCATGGAAAAATTGAATTAAAATGACAGTAATCATCCAGTTTTGAACAGAACAAGCAAGCAATGGTAGATGATCTTGGCTGCGGACATAAGTAAAACTCTTTCCTTTCCCCCCAAAACTTTGCCTCACTCATATCTTGGCCAGCTATGCTGGCCACTACAGCCTTGCTCTTCCATCTGCTCAGCTGTGTCCAGCTGCTGCTGCTTTTCTTGTTGCTGCTCTGGTGGGATGTTTACAGAGAGATGAGACTCTGCTCTGCTGATATCTCTGTCTGACAGAACTGGTTTAGACAGGAAATTCAGCTCAAATATAATGCTAGGGTAGTGTGACTCTGAACACGCCTGCATCATGGTTTCCAAGATTAGTGTTTTTTGCATGGAAATTCATGGCATGTTTCCATCCAGATGTGAAGAATGCTCTAAAACTTTACTCCTTGTAGCAGAGACTGTTATTATTACTGCTATTACNTGTGTATATATATAAATATATATATATATATACATATAGCATGTTATACAAGTATATGAATATGTAGTTTAACAAAACTGAATTTTTGCAAAAATCATGTGAAATGTGAGTCAGTCTTTGGAGTGACAGTTGTTGACAAGAGCCAGGGGGGGACAGCAAACAACAGAAAAAGGGGATTTTCTTAATTTTTAATGTTATTTCTTGAAGTAAGCTTTTTCTTGTTTTTTGCAAGCAATTTTTTTTTTTTTTTTGATGCTTTGGTGCTTGTATGTGTGGGTGTTGGGGCAAGACAGAGCAATATGCATGCATCTGAATTTTGTTTGCAGTGTATTCCTTCTGAGGTTCCTTGTAAAGAAAAAGCAGGACTTACTATGTATCACATGTAGTTTCACAGTGAATTTAAGAGTGCCGGAATCATGCTTAGTAAAGGCATTTATAAAGTAACTTCCACTCAAAATGTGTTAGGTTTCTGATTTCTGATGGCTTACATGGTTCACCTGAGTGTTTTCTGCAGGGGTCAAGTTCTGTGCTCGGATAACAGGTGACAGTGTTAATTACTGAGTAACATTTTGGTAGCTAAGTTCTGTACAAGATAGTGAGGGATCTTCTCTCTGGCTTTTTAAGCTGTATTTTCATTTTAGTGAAACATATCATGAGTCAAACCTAATTCAGACATGTCCCTAAGACCATTCTCCCTCCTCTTCCAACCCTACTGTCTTCTATCTGCCCTTTCTCATTGTAACTGTCAACCTATTTACTATCAGATTCAGGCTCTGTACTGCAGTTGTGCCTGGTCTTTTGCCTTTTCCAAGGCTTGTTGTGGAAGTTTCTGTCACATGGACTGTCAGTGTTTCCATCACAGTAAAGAAGTGTAGGCATTTCTCCATTGGTAAATATCTAGTGATTTGGTGGGGGACACCAGCATCTTGGTCATGGGATGGGAACATATCTAGCTGTAGCATGGGGATGGATACTGAGGCAGATCTTACTTTGAGCCAGTGGTCACAGGCACTCCTGTGCCCTTTACTGAACAGATGTGCACTACAGACTTGATGGGGAGTGGCATTTTATCATGTAAGAGGTGTTGTTCCAGACGTGTGGCTGGGAGGGGACTGTGGAGCTTCCAGAAGATGGAGTGGAAGGAAAAAAGGGTTATTAATCCAGACACATTTTTGGACAGGCTAGATCTGACCTGTTGTATCCTGAGTTTACTGTGGTCTTACATGCAATTACAGACATGGAGAAATCCATACATAGATGTCATGGTATATTCGTAAGCTATAATCAGCCTTCTGTCTTCTCATAGATTAAATTTGGCTGGGGAAATTATCTGTTGATTAAGACTGGTATTTTAGGAACTACTATTGTAGTTATGTCCTAATGATAGCTTGGAGCTGGATTCCTTCCTCTAAAGAGAAAGAATTGCCTTATTTAACCATTACTGCTCTGTAGTCCTTCAGTAAATATTCAAGATCTTCCAGTCTCATGATGGTTTTCTGCATTATAATATTGACTTTATTATTAGAATGACTTTATTATTATACTGCACTTTGTTGAAACACATANCTGGAAGTTGCTGTGTATTGATGTTTTCTGGATACTTAGAAACCTCTTGGAGTTGATTTTGTGCTAGCATGGAAAAATTGAATTAAAATGACAGTAATCATCCAGTTTTGAACAGAACAAGCAAGCAATGGTAGATGATCTTGGCTGCGGACATAAGTAAAACTCTTTCCTTTCCCCCCAAAACTTTGCCTCACTCATATCTTGGCCAGCTATGCTGGCCACTACAGCCTTGCTCTTCCATCTGCTCAGCTGTGTCCAGCTGCTGCTGCTTTTCTTGTTCCTGCTCTGGTGGGATGTTTACAGAGAGATGAGACTCTGCTCTGCTGATATCTCTGTCTGACAGAACTGGTTTAGACAGGAAATTCAGCTCAAATATAATGCTAGGGTAGTGTGACTCTGAACACGCCTGCATCATGGTTTCCAAGATTAGTGTTTTTTGCATGGAAATTCATGGCATGTTTCCATCCAGATGTGAAGAATGCTCTAAAACTTTACTCCTTGTAGCAGAGACTGTTATTATTACTGCTATTACTATTGTTAAGCATTTGGACAAACTACTTGTATTGACCTGACCCATAATAGTAATTCAAATGGTAACTGTAACTTTAATAGTAACTTAGACAGGAAAGAACAGTAGATGCCAACAACAGCTAAGTAAAAGGAACAGGGAATGACCAGAAAAATACTACCCCTTTTAACATACACAGATGTGTGTATATATATGTGTGTGTATATATATAAATATATATATATACATATAGCATGTTATACAAGTATATGAATATGTAGTTTAACAAAACTGAATTTTTGCAAAAATCATGTGAAATGTGAGTCAGTCTTTGGAGTGACAGTTGTTGACAAGAGCCAGGGGGGGACAGCAAACAACAGAAAAAGGGGA
>VXBX01004341.1:90495-180504 GCA_013400415.1 Scytalopus superciliaris
TTTGCTTTGTTTTCTGTAGCCTGTTCAAATCTGCCCTGTGGAGTAGAATTTCAGCCAGTGAGAAAAGTCTTGTTCTCCGTGGTGACAGAGCAGGGATTCCCTGGGAATGATTGAGAAGTGGTGGTCATGGAGAGGGGTTGTCTCTTTAGGTGTCTTAAAAAAAGTGTGTTGAATAGGAGACCTTTCTTTGACATTGCAATGTCTCTAGGTCAGGAAAAGCAATGTGTGTTATGTGATGTTATCCCTGTTGCATGTGCCTTTTCCATGAGGGAAGGAGAGGGAGGGACATCTAACAGATTTGTAGGCATTTTGTTTAATGCTGGAAGATGTAGTGGTGAAATAAGCTGCATGGAGTAACATTCTCTATAATGCAGAGAAAGAGGGGGGGAAAAAGGAAGATGAAATAAAAAAGAGGGCAGAGGTATGGTAAAAGAAGTAAGGATTTTAAGTAATTGTCTTTACGGAAGCATACCTTGGAGCAAAAGCCCATGAGGGATTTGTCAGCTCACTGGAGAGCCTCCTTCTTTTTAAACAATGTGAAAGTGCCAGAAAGCTGTCCTTTGGATGGTGGAGGGCTGTGTTGTGTGTGAGTGTTTTGGAGAAGTTCTGTGTCTTGGAGGAAGAGGAACCAGAGTGTGGTTTGACAGTTGCTACAGCAACTAACGTGTTTTTAATGGAAGGCAAGGATAAGTGATGGTATAAAGCCTTGTGTAACTGACGTACCTTCCCCCACTTCCTGCCAATTTTCCAGTATATTAAAACAATAAGTAATTTATGACTTCGGCTGAGAAATGGCTCTATGTTTTTCCAGCTCAGCCTCATTTGAAAGACTGCATGATCTTTACAGAGACAACAGAGAAGAAATTATTTACATAATGGAAAGAACGGATTCAAGCATCTCTGAAAAGTATATATTTCAGGGGACAAATGCATTCCTTTTTCTGCCTGAAGAAATTTTGTTAGATGTGAATGTCACTGGGACAAGCCTTTTTCATCTCATAGCTTTCTTCTCATCCTCTCCCTTACTCCCGACCATGATTATTTTTTTGCAAAGTTTTTTAAGCTCTCTTAGGTTACTATGGAGTTCTTTTTCAATGTAGGAATGATGATGCATTGTAGAGTAAATGAACGATGATGCAAACCTGTGGCAGGAAGGGAGTTCTGCTGGCTTTCTCTGCAGCAGTGCTACTGAAGCAACCCTGGCATAGATGTTCTTCAATAACTGCCGTCCTCCACAGCGAGACTTTAACCCTTCTAATCTTTTAGGACCGAGCTGGTTGCTGACATCTGGGAGGAATGATACATGAATGGAAACCACACATCACATCCCAGAGCATACAGACACTTTTAATATTTGAAAATGTGTCTAACCTGAGTGTATTTTCACTAGTTTAAGGTTACATATTTTAATTTAGTGGTGGTTTTCAGTTTTACTAGTGAAATTTGGGGACATTTTACAGCTGAATATCAGGGGAAGAGAGTTTGGCTAATACTCTTGTTCTTTGAAAACTCCTTGGAAGTCTTAGGTTGCAAAGGGTCACTCATATAGCACTTTGTCCGTTCCTTGGGTTCTTTATGTAAGATCAGAATTAAGTCTCAGCTAAGGCTACTGATTTTAATTAAGGAGTAGATATTAAACCATTAAGCATAATTGTAAATGAATCATAAATGTGAACAATTTTAGAATCTTAAATACAAGTTTTTGCAGTTCTTACCCTAGTTTTAATGCCCTGTTTTTATGAACTCAACATGTTTACCTAGCTCTTTAGAACTGATTTATTTTACAGATGTCCTTGCTAATATTTTGAGCATTAACCTCTCATAGCTACAGTTCTCAGGTTTGAATCCTGTGTTTCATTTTGCAGTTTGAAAAATAAAATAAAATACCTTGCCCTCAATACAATTCATGACAATTTTGCACTGTGAATCTACTAAAAATTATGACTGAACTAAGAGCCAGTTTTCAAGTGAATGACACGGAGGTATTTAGCTGGAATAAGTTCACTGCTCTTGATTTGCTGAGAAGCAGTGCATGAAGCATGCACATTTTTTTTCATGGATGAGAAAGTAATAAACCTTTGCTACCAATTTTACGCATTTTAAAACTCAGTAGAGGACTAGTTACTACCTTCTTGCATTCAAAGTCATTTTGTGCATTCATGTGAGATGAGAGATAACTGAAGTAATTGAAGTAAAGAGAAGACTGACAAAAAGACCCCTTTTTAGATATTCATGTGCTAGTGACCAGTGTTTATTAGAAATTTGCAGTATTTGAAATCTGTGACATGAATGTCTTCCTCCCCATAGCATCCTGTCTGCAGTTTTCTTCATCCTACACAACCCTCTCCTCCTGCATCCTTCCCCAGACCTTGAGATGGCTCATTTTTCTTTCTCTGATTCGTTCATTTGCCCCGGTGACACAACCACATCTTCAGATCTCCTTTACTCTCACTCCTTCAGGCTCCAAGATTCTCCTTTATGTCTCACCATCTTTCCCCCAGTGAGACAAACCTCCTTTCATTCTCTCATTTTAAGAAGCCTGTGCTATTCCAACTGCTGCCCATCTCCTTTCTTGTTCTCTTGTCAAATTGATTGATTCAGATACTTGAAATTATTTTTCTTCATTTCCATCTGGACTTCTAGGCTGGCTCTCATCCCTTCCATGGCACCTGACTGCCCTTGTTGAGCATCCCACATCTATGAAATAGCACTGTGTTAGTGGAGGGACACAAGCAGATTGTATGTGATAATTGTGCATTGTTTCTGCTCTTTAGGTCACACAAGATGGAAGTCTTTCAGCTCCACTGAACTGTTAGTGAATTGTGGAGTGATTATCTGGAAAACAGATAAGGATACCTGTGTTATGAAGTACTAGATGTAACAGAAAAAGCTAACATTTTTATCCTTGTTTTGAAATAGGTAAAAAATTGTTGAGGAAACGTGATAGGGAGTAATTACACAGTATGCAAACATCCCATACCTTTTAAGTTAAGGGTTTGTCCTGTCAGCTGTATTTAATTGTGTTTCAGATAAGCCTCTCACTTAATACTGGCATGGAAGAACATGCAAGTATTTATTTGATTTTTTGGTGGTTTTTTTTGCTTTTTTTTTTAAATTTGTTTTTCCCAAACTGGGCATGCTATTGCTTTTTGATAGAATTCTTGGATCTCTGATTCATGGGCACTCAGCTGGACTGTGCCAGTGCTGCCAGCAGCTACAGGCATGGAGCACACCTTGTAAATAGTCTAAAAAACTTAAACCTTGAGAATTACTGAGGGATTGGAATATTTTAGTGTCTCATTTAGCCAATCACTTCAGACTTTTCTTTAGATAAACTGGACTTTCTCACCTGAAGAAATGGTATAATCTGAAGGCAGAGCAGGTTACTTGCAGTTTGTAAGACTCATCGGTCATCACTGGCATCACTAAAAAATTTAGGAAAGCTGAGACAGAAATATATGAGGATACTCAGAAGAATCTTATCCAGTTTAATTTAGTAACCTATGCTAGTGTTATTTAAAAGCCTTTCAGGCATGGTTACTACATGTGCCATTTTTTTTTTTCTATAAAACTGGAAGGAAAAGCACTATTCTCTTTTTATTTATGTTTTCCCCCAGATCAAAAATGACAGGAAGTTATTTGTAGTTCTCTTGAAAGTGAGTTTTTGCTGAATGGTTAGAAATAGCTACTATGAAGTATTTATAAGTAGCATTAAACCAAAGAATTTTCTACCTTCATATCGATGGAATTACAGACAAAGGGAGTTAAACTGAAGCCCGGTTTATGCAATTGATGATAGTATTTTGTTGTCAAAAAGCTGCATTCCTGTCTTCATCTTCAGCATTTTTTAAGGACAGAAAACTGTCATTTGGGAGATTGAACAGTATAGTTCCATGTTTTCCAGCAAATGGTTCTTTGTGGTTCTTTAATGAAAACAGGTGCTCAGCTGTTAATAGTAGGAGTGTCCATATGCAAAATTGTCTACAAACATTAAATTTAGCAAGTAAAATTCTGTGCCTTTGAAAGGAAAACTGACCTGGCTCAGATTCACATTGATACACATTGATAGGCTTTTTTTTTCCCAATGCCCTTGTCTTTCTCTAAGGTAGACGCACAAGCTCACCTGAGGCACCACTGCATTTTATAAGATAGGAGGAAAATCTGATTTAAGTTCCACTCATTTGACGAAGTTAACCAGGTCATGTGATTTCTGTGGAGATATGTATAAAACTTGTAGATGTGACTGGGTTTCCGTGCTGTAGTTTAGTTCTAGTGCATCCCTAAAGGCACAGATTGAAATTGAGAGGTAAAAAGGTTGTTATATTCAAAACAAAACAAACAAAAATACCCAAGCAAAAGCAGGAGATTGTGCAATCTGTAGGACCCAGCTTTGTAGCAATGAACATAAAAGCATAAACCAGAAGAGATCTCTCCTGGCTGGCTCTGTGCAGACTACCCTGCCCAAGTCTGGGGCTAACATGAAAGAGAGATGCTAAACACTCACAGGCAGGAGAGGGAGGGAGCTGAGTAAGTGCTTGGGGAGACAATGCTCAAGGTGTCAGTGCAAACACTGCCATGCTGGGAAGGCTCAGGGACACGTGCAGGGAATGCTCTGCAGACCTTGGGTGGGGCCTCTCCCATGCAGACACTGCGGAGTACAAGCCCTTCCTAACCAGTTCCCTTGCCTAAAAAGCAGGGGCTTTTGGCAGTGGGCTCCTTATCTTGTGGCTGACAGAGAGGTCACACTCTGAGGCTGCTGCGAGGAGGATGTGTATTTTCTGAGGACTCCCTTGAGAATCGCTTGATCTCATCCTGTAAAGAAACACTGCTGTGGTGACATCAGGGTTGCACTGTGGCCATCCTTCTATGTGGGGGCTCCTGGCAGAAGTGTCCAGGGGGTGCATGGTACATGGGAATTCAGCGTGGGGTGCCAGAGCATGGCGCTGTATCACTGGAGCCTTTGGAGAAAGCTCTTGTGTAGCATGTGAAACCTGGCAACTCAATGAGAAAGCTGTAGCCTTATGTAAGAGTGTAGTTAGAGTTAGCTGCAGATAAGGGGTGACTGAGATAGGTTGACTTTTGTTATTGAATAATTGATCCTTTGCTGAAAGGACTTGGGTTTGAGTTTGTTGAATCAGCTGTGGTCATAGTCTGAGAGTGATACTTTAGGCAGCTCCTGCCCTGTTTGGACCAGTTGTGGTAGGTCTTGTTACCGAGGTCATGGTCCAATATATGGAGAATTATGGAGTGTTATTTCTGTTGCCTAATGTCTGCATATGATAACTTTTGGTCATGTGAGACTGCCAAAAAAAGAAGGAAGGAAGTTCTGGGTAGCTTTCTAAGACTGGCATTCAGCTCTTTGAAGGAAGAAGCTGTCTTTGATATATGATATCTCTGAGTGTTAAATGTGAGTCCAACCTTGCAGCACCAAGGGCTGCAGTATTTCTTAACCCAGAGACATTTGGAGAGTTTTCAGTGAGGCCTGGCCTTTGTTTCTAAGTATTTATATAATCTACATTGCCAGGAATATTGATAGTTGCGTGCAGTTTTACAAGGGGGTGTGTTTAACATCTAATGGAACAGCAGCACTTGTGTAGAGGCTGTCACTTCTTTACAACCTTGCTTGTTTACATTCCCAGGTTTGACAAGCCTTTCATCCTGTTTTGTATTTGTGCTGTTTCCCACGTGTCATGGCCAAGCAGTGGGTTTATCACTGCTGCTTTGCCTGTGCAGTGCTGAGGTGTCTGAACTGTGCACGCATGAAGTCTCAGAGTGGAAGAATTTCCGTAGCCCTCGCTGCTGTGTGTGCAGCCTGGGTGGTTATTTATGAATACGTAACACCTCTGTTAGGAGAACCTGGTGTTGACATTCATTCATTGGGAATTCTGTTAGCAAAACCAGATAGGCCAAAACAAGGAGAGGAGCATCAACAATTGTACTACTAAAGCTCACTGATGAACAAACCCAGCTTCCACCACCTCAATCTGAAAGTGCAAATTTTTAACACAAGTTACAGAGGAATAGCAGCAGCCATTTGTTCACCCATTCCTAGACATGTTTGCCATGGACCATCTGTGTTAGCAAAGACGAATTCTGGCACATTGTCAGAGTACTAATTTTTTTATTTTTTTTTTTTTAATTAACTATTAATTTATCATACTATTATGAATTCATGCTTGATTTGGGTGGTAACTTCTTCCAAGGTGAAAATTGAGCCAGGCTGCAACAGAGTGTAGTGGCCCTCAACTTTTGAGGGCTTCTGTGCTCCCAGGGCATTGCTTTTTCTGCAGAAGCAGATGGCCATGGAAAAGCCTTTGCTACTCGTTTCATCTTCTTGTGTGTGTGTGTCAAAGCTGCCCCCTTTCTGAAGCAGGAAAGTTGCACTGTTGAGAGCGTAGGTTCCCTTGGCAAGCAGCTGTCCTCCTGGGCTGGAGGAAAGCAAGCTGTGAGGTACGATGATCAAAGACTGGCCTTCTCTTCCCAGCACATACAATGCAGAGCATCTTAGCCTGGAAAAGAAAGCGGTTTGGGTAATATGGTTGTACCAAGATGCCTGGGTCTGTGTGGTTGTCATTGTTTTCTTTTTTGAAGTGTAACAGCATGTCCTTCATGGTGATGGTCATCCCACCTAACTTTTTTGGCTTATCTTTAGATCAAATTAAACTTTACTATTTGTTGATGGCTAAACTCTGCTAATAGGTATGTTTTATAGGAGATCAATTGAAAACAAAAACCAGAGGGTTTTTTTTCCTAGTAGTGCAATGTGCAGGAGCTTTCATGGACTAAGGTTTTACAGCTAGAAAATAATCCTACGCACTTACCTTGCTGTTACAAAGCAGCAGCTTGGCAGTGGAGTGGCCTGTCTGCTCAGATTTGACCTCAGAAATGGTAGGCAAGCTGTGGTTGGAAAGAGGAGGTGGCTAAAGCCAGTTGGGGAAAGATAAAGCAAAAAGATCTCAGTTAATGGGATTACAAAGAAAATCTTGATTTGTTATGCATGTTGTCAATCTAAAGGCTTATTAATATGGTCTTGTCATGGTTTAAGACTCTGGCCACTCATGGATCATCCACTTCAGGCTGTAGATGTGCTCATAGGGATGTAATGACAGGAACTGTTTATCTATAGAGAGACAGTGTTGCATTGCCTGCATCTGTTATCTTTCAGGATCTTATCAAACAGATTATCAGGTTTTCAAAATTATAATAAATCTGGCTGAGGTTATGCCATGGGTAATGGATTTCCTAGTTTCTGACAGCCTGAACACATGGGGTGATGTTTGGCTTGAGAGGGGAACAACTGGGTGCTCTCCTGCCCATCTCCGCTCTTCCTCTGGGTGATTGCAAGATGCTGTAGAGAAAAATAAAATTTCAGTATGACTGTCACAGACCTGCTTTGTGTCCCAAGGTTTACTTTTCCAATGTAGTATGCTATTGTTTGAAATGTCAGCCACCTCCGGCATTACCCCGCCTAAGTTGTAAAGTTTTCTCTCCCTCTGTTCACTTGGCTCGGGAGGCAGAGAGGCTTTGGGACCTTTCCAGGCCTTTCTGAAGCTGCTTTTTCCACTGTCAGGAGGGGTCTGGCACTGAGTCAGTAGCTGCTTCCTGATTCTCACCCTTCCCTTTCAGGCAGACAGATGACCTGCCTTAAGGGAGCAACCTTTCTTGGAAGGTGAAATCAAGCACATAAATTCAGCACTGACCATAAACATTAGCTGCCTATGTACCTACAAACATATTAATCCCGTGGTAGCACTCCCCAGCACAGTGTTCATTGATCAGATAATTATTATTTGCATGGTGCTTTGAAGATGACAGTGATATGTACATTTCTCTTATCATTATAGATTAGTATTTTACACCAAGCCAGAAACATTACTGAGATAATTTATCCATATTCTTATGAGAGAGGTGTGCCTTTATTAGGAGAGCTCAGTGAGGCACAGAACGTATTTGTTCCAGTTCCAAAGAGGAAAAATTTGATAACTGAGTGGGAGTCTTATTAGCCACATCTTGCCCTGTGCTGGGAGGAATGAAGATATTAATTTACCTGTCTTTCTCTATTTGTGGGTTGTAATGTGAACTAAGTTTTCTTTCTGCCCCATTTCTTCTCTGGAATGCTCCTCTCTCATTTTATGAATGCTTGGGTGCCACCAGTTTTTTCTTGCCAAAGCATCTGTGGAAGAAGATAAAGGAAGACACTATTTAAGTGGCTGGGGTGCATCCTGGGCTGCTTGGGAAAGAAAGAAGTACTGTACATGTCTCTGCAAAATATGATCAAGGGGAGCTTGATCCACACCCGTTTACATTCATGAGGGCCAGAGGAACTCCACCTAAGAGGTGTGAATTTCCTGGTTCTTCCTCAACCTTGCTCTTGATGTTTCTGATCTCTTCTGCCCCCTCCATTTAGCCTTTACCATTAAAATTGTTTTCCCTGGTGCCATGTTTAACTTGGTCTAAGTTCATGGTTTGCATAACTAGATGTGAAAGAAAGTATGGTCTGGTAATAATAGCAGGCGTGCTTTTAGATCACAGTAGGTGTGTAACTATTAACTTCAGGAGAAGCTCGCTTAAACCTAAACCAACACTCATTGTACAGACATAAAAGACCAAGTCATCTGAAAGAAGACCTGTGTCTGGCCATCTCCATGTTACTAATCTTCAGAGAGATATTGCACATACCTGGACCACTGCTGTCATCTGGGCTTCCACGTGGGTGGGAGGGTTTGGGAGGGGAACCTCTGTGAGGGAGGAACTGAGAGTGGCTGTCCTTGCAGTCAAGGTCTATTACTTGCCTCTTTCAAAGTGGTTAAGTTCCACTTGAGCTCTTCAGTGTTTGCTCTGATTGTGAGCTGCTGTCTTTCTAAGCTGCCAGGAGGCCTTAGAGGCTTTCAGAATCATTCCTCTCTCTTTGTTAATCAAGGACCTAGTCAGTTTACAGGGATCTGAATGGACTATAAACACTAAGTTTTTAAGTTCTGTGGAAATTTTTCCACTCTGTAACATACAATAACGTGCAGACTCATTCAAGTTTTCTTGAATGTCAGTACTTCTCTCAGGAGATCATTTTCTAATTGATTTCAATGCTGGTAATGTTATCTACGGACAATTAGTATCTGATGGGATCCCTTCGCTCCTGCTTGGTGAAGAGATTGAAGCCTCCCAGGGCAGCTGCATTCCACAAACAGCTCTGAGTTGCTGGGAATCCCTGTGGGGCCCCAAAAAAATTGTAACTGTTGTTTTTCAGAGAATGTTTTTCAGTCATTTTACATGACTTTGATGGTAGAATGGAAGTCATGAAAAAAAATACCTGAGACACTTCATGCTGTTCTTTTTCGTCATGTTATGATATTTGAAACTACCAATTTCGTTGATTTTAGCTGTCAAGAAGAGAAATTTCCCATGCATGCTTTGGACTTGAGAATACTTTTACTTTACTTTGCTGGAATTTTTAGGCAACAATAATAAATAGTCTTTGCATGTGAACTTGTATCAAGAGAAACAGTGATATTAATCCCTTAGAGGAAATAACTGTTTTACTTTCAAGATGAATTTCAATTCATTTCATGTGGTCTCACATTGATTTTCATCTTCATTTTGTAAGGTCTCCTTCTCTGTTTTATTCTTTGCTTTACACCATTGTCCCTTTGCTTTCCCCAAAGCTTCATCTCCTTTTTCTGCTTGTTTCTAATGGGAAATTCAGTAAGTCTCACACTCCCAGCCCAACTTGAATCTGTATCTTAGGAAACTCCTCCATTTTCTCTCAGGTTGCAGGTTGGTAATGTGTTGTCCCCTGCAATCTGCTGGAGATTTTCACTAATTCTTTTCTTGTCATTCTTTTCCCGCTTGGTTTTCTTCCCCAGTCTGTGTCTTTCAGTCTCTTACAGAATTTTTTTCACCAGTTAATTGGCTTGCAAAAGCCAGTTGGCTGTGACTCAATAGGGATTTTTCAGGCATTGCTTATCTCTGTCTTGATTTCCAGCAGTTACCTATGCCAAATATGCTGTGTATTTATAGAGGTTACCTTTTCCCCAGCAGTGGCTCTAGGATGAAAAAGGAGCTCAGCAAGAAGCAGGTGATTTTCTGAAAGTTGTCTGCTCCGTACAAATATGTTCTGCCTGTATGCTTTCTTCCTCTAGGAAAGGCTGTACAGCAAAGGTAAAGGTCAGGGAGTAGGACTTAAATCCAGAAAGGAATACAAAGCTAGTGGGTATGTTGCTTGATGGTAAGTTGAGCTTATCTTTTGTTTTTCTTTATTTATATGTGAGGAAATGAGGGAATAATTCTCTGTCAGGCAGGAGCTAGTGAACTGGGTAATGCTTCTTTTAAAATTTAAAAGTGGCAAATACATGGAGCAGGAGTTCTGGAACAAGTGACGTCAGAATAGTGGGCTTCGTTTTTATAGAAGTGGACGACCCGTGAAGGAAAAAGATGGTTTGCTCTTACCATTCTCTCATCACTTCATGTCTTTTTTCAGGGTAATCAAAAAAAATGGACCCTTCTGAAATTATAAATGGCAGCTCTAAGTCATTTCAAGGTGGTAGTACATGGGTGTATAACTGAGAGTTGACTTGCCCTTACAAGATCTTCATCTTAGGAGACAGGTTTTCAGAAGGATGGATTCTAAGATACAGATTTCTTGTGTTTGCAAATGGCTAATGTGCCAATGTGCTTCCCAGTGGACTGTGGCTGAGTTGTCATTTGTGACCTTGAAAGTCTGCTCATGGTAATCCAACAGGTAAGAAGATGTAGAGGTCCCTCAAAAGGTTGGTACACAAGGTTTTGGTTGCCCTTTAGATGTACTGGACTACGTGCAGAGGGCTGTTGCCTCAGGATTTTTCTAGTCTCATTCAAATGAACTAGGTTTTTATCTTCCTCTTTATGATTCCACTTCCTGATTCTCATTTCTCTAAAAATCTCAGTTTGGTTCTCTGAAACAAATGAAGACAATCAGTATGGTCTTAATTTACAAATTAGCTTTAAGAACAAATTAAGCTGAATACTTTCCACTTGAATTCAGTGTTCTTGCTTCATCTTGTGCTGAAAGGTTAGTAACTTCTTAATCAGTATTTGAAGTTTTGTCTGTCCAATACTGCTTATTGTTCCGATTCCCCCCCACCAATATTGTTCTCTTAATTTTTTTTTTCCAGTTGTCTTCCTCCATCTTTACCTTCTTAAATTTTTTACTGAGTAATCTCTTGTGGAAAGGAGATTTTTCTTCCCCCATCGCTGCTGAATTTTTCTTCTTGTGAACTGTGTTTCCTGTGTTTTGTGTGTAAACATTCATTGTTGTAAGAGGGGTTTTGAGATCCAGAGGCATCTACAGGACCAATTCAAGGGAAGCAGGTTGAGGTCTAAACTCTTCTGTTCACGTTGTGGTACTTGGTGGGGCAATCCTGTATGGTGGAGTTAGAGATGAATTGAAGTGCATGATGCCCAGTGCTGCAGTAGCTCCTTTCCACTTGTCCGTATTTCTTCTCCGTGGCACTTTGCCATGAGCTGGTATAGAGTCTTAGGGGTGGAGCGGACACTAAGGGGTTATCTAATAATGGGGCTCTGCAGAACATCCAGTCTAGTGTATAAAATCCTTTCTTTTTAAACAACAGCACTTGCCATACTGTTGGTTTTTTTTCAAATGTGCTATACCATTTACACTTTTCTAGAACAGCATCCATGCAGAGAGGACACTGCGAATACACAGAAGAAAAATCTCTGTATGGGCAGTGCAATGTAGAGCTTGAGTTTTGCTTTGGTTAGAAAAGCAAACAACAAATTGGTTTGGAGTCAGCTAAAGTTTTTCCCCCCTTTTCTTTCTAGGTGGTTACTATTAAATTTAATAGTAAAAAAAAGTTCTTTGATTTTTAAAACAAAAAAAAAGAGTTAAATGATTTTTTTTTTAATTGGCCATACATTATAAAAATACAGACTGTTTTGGATGAAGAGTGGATTTGATAGTAAAATTCTGACTTTCTCTTGGCTTCAGGAGATGCTGTCCTGATGACTAAGCTAATAAGACTTAATCTTTAGCAGGTCCAGCATCATGCTTAAAGCAGATGAAAACAGAAAAGATTATGCCTGGAAGAATGGTTTTGTCAATGATACTGAAGAGGGCCAGTTTGATGCCTGGACCTAAACAGGCAGTGTAGGCAGCTCATGTTGATGCTGCTGGCAGTGCCTCTGTAGCAAGTTTGACATGGAGACAAAAGGTTCAGGTGAACCCTCTTCATTTCTGGGTGGTTTTGTTCCTGTTGAATAAAGCAAAACAAAAATGTGGAGATGTCTAAGGGATGAGAAGTACAGTCTCTGAAAGTCTCAGTGGCCATCTGGAGGTGTGAATGGCCCAGCAAGCACAACTCTGGCCAGCAGCAGAGCCGGGAGCTTAGTGCCTCTGGTGTGCCTCCCCCAGGTTCAGATTGCACTCGCTCTTGGGATGCGTTTTGGGGATTTCTTAGCAGCCAACACTCACTGCTGATGGCTGAATCACTGCTGCCTTCTCCGAGGGAGCTCCAGCAGCATTCCTGCTGTCAATGGGCAGTGTGGTGCTGGCTTCCATGAGTCAGGCCAGGGAGGAGATAATTTTTTACTAAAACCATCGAAGCCTCTTTCTCTGGTTTCATGGCTCTTTGGAAAAGTGAATTCTGGCAACTTTAAGGGTGTAAATCCTCCACCAACATGTCAGTTCTGTGATAGTCCTCACTGTATTGGTAGCAAATACCTCTCTCCTACTTTTCTCTTAGATATGTCTGTTGAAGATGCTGATATAGCCTGTGAACTGGCACTGTGCCTTTAATAGTGCTAACTTTTATGGTATAGGCCTGTCAGATTTAATTTAAGGATATTATAGTTAATAATTCCCTGTATGAGTGCACCTATTTACAGAGCTATAAATGGTTTAGACTCTTTTGTGGCATGGAGCTAGTGAAGCCACTGATTTCAATAAAATGGTTTTTATTAAGTTCAGCTCTCTCAGAACAAAAAAGAGCATTCGTTTGTTTCTCATTAATAAGGGAAGGAGTAAGATATGGTCTTGTGTTGTCAGATAATTTGCAAAAACAAAACTAGAAGCAGTCCATGGAGATGTAACTCTCTGTTTTTACTAGAAAGTGCAGGGTACTTTGCAACAGTGTCATGTTCTCACCATGTAAAGTCAAGCTCAATTACAGTTAGAGTTCATGATGTGGATTAAGTATATCTGTATTTGAAGTACTTTTTTCATATTAAAGTTATCAGATAGTCTTTATAACTTGGTATATCGTAGCTTTTCAAACTGCAGTGCAATTATTTTTCAGGATAGTGTGTTTATTCGGTTCAATCGCTGTGCTGTTTTCAGTACAAAGTGTAACACCTCAAGCTCATCTTTTAAATCTCAAGTTCAACAAAAGAATTGTTGGGGGATTTTTTTGTTCATTTTTGTTTTGTTTTTCTGAAAGTATTTTTATTCTCTGCTAGTTACACACTTTTGCTTTTCCAGTTAGAGTGCTCACTGAGGAGGAGAGTTAATGGAGGTATGCACTGCTGACTACAGGAGATGGATTGATTTTTGAAAGCAAGTGAAAATGCCTAAAATGCTTTAGATTTTTTTTTTTTCTGATTTCCTGGTCTTTAATCCTGAAGGAGAAGGAAAAAAAAAAAAAGAAATTAAACCCAGCCTTACAAAGAGTTCTTGTGCAGTGGTGGTGAGATTTGTGTTTTGTCTCTTTTCCAGTGGTGATAAGAAATGAGTTCAAAGATACTGAAAGAATGAGATGTGTGACTTTTTCATTAGTAAAATCATCAGTGAGCTTAAAGTATAAAATGGGGAGAAAAGCAGCAAGCTAAAAATTGTGTAAGCTTGTTGCACTGTTGCACTGCTCTTAAAATCTTCATGTCTTCTGAATCACTTAATGAGCATGTACTGTGTTGCATGTTTGTTTTCTTTTAAACATAAAAGGACATGTTATTGACTATCTTTTGTAAAGGCCACAATGTTAGTATGTGTACATTTTCCTAGGATGCAAGGTCCTGCGAAGTGTAGTCTTCCCTTTGTACAGCATTGCACAGTTTGTTAATACACATTTCTTCCTCTGAGATTCCATGTAACTTCATGAACTTTGACAGGATAGACTCAGGCTATATTGATATGATGGCTCAGCAGTAAGAGAGATGACTCCAATCAGATATCAGGCTTAATTACAAATTTGTTTAAAATTTGATCTTTTGCTCCAATCTGACAGAAGCTAAACTGATATAAGTCAATCCCAACCTGACAAGAGTATATGCACAGTGATTTAAGTAACAGAGTTTCTGGCTGAGGGGAGGAAGGAATGAGGGAGAAGCTTTTTTTCTTATTGGCTCTTGCTTTTCCTCGTTGAGGAACTGCTGTGGCTCCAGAGGTATGTCCAAGGACGGTGGGTTCGTGGGGTGGGCATGTGGGGATTCCCCTGCTGTTGGGGCTGCACAGGTTGGCTGGGATTTACAGGATGCTGAGGCTGCTTGAGCAGTCTTGGTTGTTCACCCACCTGCAGCTGTGCAGATTGAGCTGGTGTTGGCAGCCTTGGCTGGTGCTGTGCTGCTGGTGAAACGATACAGCATCACGATTTGCGTCAGCTGGTGCTGGAATGTCCTAAAGAGTCTGTGTTGAAGAAGTGGTAGGCTCTGCATCCACGGATAGTAGTTGGTGATGTAGCCAGCTCCCATTGAATCACAGTCACTGGATGAATGCACAGATGGAGAAAGACAGCAATTTTGTTGTGTTCTTGCTGTTACTTAACACGTATACTTTGGTGGCACATAGGGAGTTTTGAGGATGGCCCCTGTTATGCTTCTTTTATTGCTTTCTCCTAGCTTACATCCCCATGAGGGTACTCAGGTGCTTCATTTTCCAGGTGTCTTGAGATAGCACTTTTCAATGCTTGGCATTTGGGTTTTTGTGTAAGAAATATAAGCCCTAGTGCAGGAGTAATGTGCCTCTATACACATATCCATAGGCAGTTGGTGTCAATGCCAGTTTGTCTGTGATGGAGATTTTGCATATACAGACAATAACAGAAGAAGATTGAAATGTGTTGCCTTAGCTCTCATCAGACTCTGCTACCATTGCAAAGGTGTTACTACCTTCCAAAGCAGGTATTCCTTCATCCAGTGAAGAAGACAATCCACAGTATGTTAGCATATTTCCTTACCTGAGAACAGATGGCAAAGCCAAGCACTGTGTTGATTGTGCTGTTATACTCTGAGTCAGCTGTAATACCTATGACAGCATCATTTCCTAGAAAAGATTTTCAGTATCCTTTGAGTGCTGAACAGCAGTATAAGATGACAGAACAAGTTGAGTAAAATAATTCCTGAAGAAAAGGCTCAAACTTTGTGACAAAACTTCCAAAGTTTGATTAATTCCTGGTAATTCAAAGATGCAAATCTTTGATGCAGACCATAGGGTCTACCAGTATGTCTTTTCAGGTGAGTCTGGAAGCCCTGAACTTTCTGGTCTAGAGTTGCCTATGTGGAGACACTGGCCCAAAGTCATGAAATTTGCAAGGTCTTGATTTTGCTAGGTGAAAAGGGAGACAGAGGCATTCTGGTAAACTTTTTTTCTGTCTTTCTCCCCAGTGTAGAGGCTCCTGCTGTAATACATTTTGGAAACTTTGTTATGGACCTCATGAGCTGAAAGTAAAATTTTAAACCATTACCATTTTATGAGAATGAAAACCTCTGTGTTTCTAGTTCTGTTTCAACTTCACCGCCACAGTCCACAAGGTTAAAACTCAAAGCCATCTGGTCTTAGAGAAATGGGAAATATTTTTGTACTAGCTAAAACACTAAAGCAGGAAAAAAGCAGCTATCATAGTTTCCAAAATCTGCAATTCTCTTTCCTAATGTAATGATCAAGTTTTCTCTTACGCAGATAACCTTTTCCAAAGACTCAACACTTCTGAGCTTTCTGATTAGGTACAGGCCAAAAGAAAGCTCCCTGAAACTGGACTAGATTTTTTTTTTGTTTTCTGTGGTTTTTTCCCCCTTCATTTAAAGGATATAATGGGCTTTTATAATTGTGGAGTTGCCTGAATACAAATACATGAACATCTCTTATTTTTAGGCAAATTCCTTTGTGATACAATATAACAAACCCACAATTTCATTTACTGCATGAACTTCCATGTTTGAAACAACTTTATGGACTCACAGACCAGGACTGACACTTGAAGATATTCCTTACAGTTGTGTGTTTTCATCTTCTGAACTTGTTTTGAAATGTATCATTTCTGTCTGTGGATCCAGTAAGTGGGCTTCACTTTGCAGTGCTCTGTTTTTACACCTCTGGGAGCTGGTTGACACTCATGTAACTGAATAATGAATCACTCTCTTCCTGCTGCCAGGTGTTTCAAAGTGAATGAGCGTGTCAGAAGGTTGAAAATATTTTACCTTGTGGCTGAAGTTGATAAAACAAGATTGTGTTGGATGGTGGTATCTAGAAAAGGAAACTAAGAGGTATTTTGTTTACCTTGCTGTTATGAAGTGAATTACTGAGAAGTAACACAGCTCTTGGCTTGGGTCTTGCTGACAGTCTTTGACTTCATGGAATGAATCAGTGATGGATTTGTCTGAGTGAGTTACTGGTAAGCCACTAAAGGCAGGATTTTTCAAGCATGACCTTTCTCATCCACCAGTTAAACATATAAGGCAATTGTCTTGTACCTTACTGTAGTTGACAGAAAGATTGAGCACTTCTTTAGGTCCGAAGGATGCCAGGATGAGTGAGATGATTTGTTTAATAGCTCAAGTTCAGCCATACGAAACCCAGCCCATATCTGTAATCCAAGAGAATAGTTGCACACAATAGATGGCAAAACTTCTTAAAACTAAGCATGCACTTAAATGTTTTGCTGACTGGCAAATTTGCCTTCTGTCTGAAGTCGTTAGGAGCTTATTTTTACATGAAGCATTATCAGTCAAAACAGTGTTGCTATCTCTACTTCATTCCTATGGAAAGATTAATAAGGTTGAAGGAGTTTGGAAAAGAAATCCTGCTCTTTGGTCTGAAGTGGCTGCCAGTTCTGTAACATCACACCATGGCACACCAAATAGTTATTCCAGGTGTCAGAAGAGCAAGTTTTCATTTGCTGTTCTAATCTTTTCCCTCTGCTATTCATGGAATTAGGATAGTCTTCTGAAAGCAGTAATGTCACAGAGCTGTCAAATGCCATGTGTTTCCTCTAACACCGAGGTGGGTGTCTCTTTTTTAACACTCCCCTACACGTGCTGGCCATGTCTGTGTGGTGCTGCTGAGGCTCTTTGTCTCCCTGACCACTGGCTGAACCACTCATCTGAACTTGATGCTGTGAGGAGCTGTGGGGGTTTAGGTGGGTCCTTGATCTGAAAGGGTCCTGCCCTGCATGAGAACAGCTCTCAGCACCAAGGCTTCTGCCTTCCCCAGACAGTGGCACAGTCTCATGGATCAGGCAAGGCATTCCCAAGAGGTCTGCTAAAATTAATCCCAGTCAGAGCATTTAGTATACAGACCAGCTTTATTCTTTCATTTGGAATTTTCACTTTTTAGTTCCGTGTGTGTATAGGTGATGTTGCATCACAAAGTAAGAAGAGTATTTGCTGTCAAGCTTAACAAAACTGAATTGCTGTTGTAGTTACAACATGACTGTATTACCCACTGGTGAAGCAAATACTGCTCCTAGGAGGCAAGTGGTCAAGATTCATCCCTCTATCTTTCTCAAATGTTTGTATCTGTAACAAGGGGGGNTTATATATTAGCATTCAAATTAAACAATCTGTAGATATCAAGGTCAGATCTTCTGCAGTCCCTTGGAAAGTTGGTGCATTTATTATTGAGTGTTTAGTGGGAACAGCAAATTAATGATAAAATTATTTTGGAGTTTAAAATTTATCTTAAGACAGAATGCAAATGTTTGAACTTTTTTTGGTTTTGATCTCCATTGTTTCTGCAACCTCTGAGGGCAGTTTCCTTTAATTTTGAAGCCCAGTTCATGAGTACCAAGAGCAAAAGGACTAAATGTCATTTAAAAGTAATGTAGCAATACTTGCCAACAGCACAGCTTTAGTAGATCCTGAGAGAGGAATGTGGGAGCAGTCATAGCCTTAAAAAAACAACAATAAGCTTTAGCAACTGGAGAATCTGCAAAAATATTTGAGAGCTGTGCATGATCTCTTCTTGCTGTGTGGAGTTTTTGCTCTCATGATTTTTTGGGGGTTGGTCTTGGGTTTTTG
Organism: Scytalopus superciliaris; assembly: GCA_013400415.1. Lineage (NCBI taxonomy): Eukaryota > Metazoa > Chordata > Aves > Passeriformes > Rhinocryptidae > Scytalopus > Scytalopus superciliaris. The sequence continues at coordinate 108,712 of VXBX01004341.1, forward strand.
TCTTTGAGAAACCTCAAAGAAGACTTCAAAAAATTGATAAAAATATTTATGTAAGAGCTGCCTTGAAGACCACTCCCTTGCTAGAGTTATAATTTTTTTCTCCTTTTCCTGGCCGTTTTATCTATCTTAATGTAACTTTTTTCACAGAATATAGAATTTTGTGCCAAATTCTCATATTGTTTATTATTATAACGGTGTGGTGCATTTTTCTTGCTCAAAGTATTAGCTGAAATGACCTCTCTTCAGAAGCGTGCATCAAAGTTAAGGAGGTCATGCCTTCAACATTCTGCCATGAACAGAGTTAAGAATCTGGGAGGAGTTGATATTTCCACTGCAGGAATTTGTCCCATTCTTATAAAATTACTAGTTTTTCAGTGAAAATATTTCACTGCTTCAAAATTCAGGATTGGAGAAGGAGGATTAGTATCTGTTTGTTCATAGTTTTGCACATAGTTTTAAGCAATCACAGAACTGTCACACATACCTTACCTAGAGAGTGAGCACCCAAATCTTCTTGCTCGTCCCAGTGAAGAGGAGCAGCGGAGTAGATGGGTGATTTCCTGCATTTGGATCACATTCTGAAGGGCTTTCCATTTCCCAGCACTTAATGACTTCATGCCTTTACAAATAAGGCTTTGAGGTCTTCCATCATTCACATCGTCACAGTTGGGAGTTGAAGAGAAGTAAAGTATTTTCCTTTCCTTGCAATAAACCAGTTAAGTTCATGTTCTGTGTTAATAGTGCTATGTCACGTCATAAAAATAAGCCTGTGTGGTTTGATAATATTCAGAAATTATTTCAGAAAACAAAATTGTATGATTAAAATTTCAGTTTTGGTGTATAGAGCTCCTGGCTTCTCAAGTGTTTAGGTATGTATTTTGTGAGCCAGACATGGTGCTTCTTCTGTCCTTATGTGAAATTTCAGGGCAAAGGGATTCAGAGTTTTCATGGTGATAGAAGTTAGGCTAATACACTAATTTTTAAGTGATGTTTTCAATTTTATTACCATTAACCTTATTAAAGTTTCAGTAAGGAAGAACATTACAGAAGTGCTGAGTAAGTACAGTAGGTTATAATTGGTTTTTCATACTACTAAAAATAAAATGCAATAGTAGTGGAAATCAACCCACATATTTTCTGTGGCTTAAAATTTCCATGTTCTGTGAGCATTCTTTAATTAGAAGCTCATGTTAATATTCTGCAGTAAGTTGGAGCAGAAAGAGATGAGCAGTAGTTTGATTGGATAGTCATTAGCTGAAGTAAATGGGGTGAAAAATGCTCAGCATTAACTGACAGGGAAATGACAAGTACCTCTATTTCTGGCACAACTAAACTCTAAAAAAAAATCTTTATGCAGCCTGAACTTCCTGCTCTGCTCAACTTAAACAGAGCCTGTTAGTGTTTTATTATGGAGATGAGAATATTCCTTCTGCTATTGCTTCTAAAGGAGTAATGGGATCACCTATCCTGCCAAAGAGTAGGGGGGATAGCTCCTTTCCTTTGGAAAGATCATTTTCTTTGGACTAAAAGGAAAAGATTAAATAGGCTGTAACAGCTTAAGCTTCTCAAAGTAGGAAAATAAATCTGATAGATCACACGTCTCCTTACTTTGTTTGCCTTTCCAAAGCTGAGGAAAACATCAAACTGTTTTCTTTCCCAGGAGAACAGGAGAGGGGGGATGCAGACAGTGGGGTCTCCTCTTAGGAACTGGGAAACTGCAGCCATCAGGGAACCCATTGTGTCAGAACAAGTCCTTCATGGTTTGGTTTTGTTTTTGTTCTGGAATTAGAATTGTGCAGGAGGGAAAATAGAATGAAAAAAAAAAAAAAAGATTCAGCTGACAAATCTGGTTTAAAATGTGAAATGAAGACAGCACTGTTACCATACTCTTGCAGAGCTAAGGACTGCCAACAGCCAAATTTGTTGCAAGTCAAATACAACAGGGTGGCCAAAGGAAAAATATCCTTTGTATTTACATTGAGATTTACTGGTTTGGCTGTCATCGAACAGGACATGTCATCTTGTGCATAACTACTTGGATGTAAGGTCCCACTGAGCATGCTGTGGGTTGGCCAGTAGGTGAAGGAAGTGCTTACTACTGTCTGTAAACAATACCAGTAGCTTCAGCTGTCTTTGTTAACTGTAGGGTACACTTTTCTATGTAGTGTCAGGGAAGCAATCCCAGTGTCTGCTTTGTAAGAAAACAGCATCAAATGATAACAAATATATAAATCGAACGTGACTTCTGTCATTTGTCCTCAATCTAGCTGAGGCTCAGGTGAAGCTCAGTGTCACTTTAAGAGTCATGTGACCCTGTCATTCGGACTGAGACTACCTTGGAAAGTCTATCCTAATGTGGATAAAAATGTTAATTAATATGTAATATTGCTGTTAATGGTAAATACTTTATGTTGTCAGTTACATAGTTAGTTGCATAGTATACACACAAGATAATTCTTACATAAATATTTCACATAGCTGGGACAGAAAAAAAAAAACAACCTACAAAATGTAGTTTTTTGTGCAAGTTTGAAGAATTAACCTGCTCAGTCATGTCCCAGCATCTTTCTCTTTTTCACTTGCATCTTGAAGGTGAGGCAGTAGGCTGCACAAGTCTAGCACAACCATGAAAGCAGAAATAAACCAAGGATATTCTTCTCTCCCTCCTTGCTTTTCTCTTGACAGTACAGCTTCATGCCTTCTCTTGCTTAGGGCACATTGTAGAGCATGAGTAATTTTCTTGGAGATACCTCAGTGCCATGACTGCAGGTGCTGCCTTTCTGCCTCCTGCTCTGATTTCCTGTGCTATGTCTACACAGCCATGTGAACCATTGTCAGGGACCATCCCCTGGTGCTGTGACTTGATCAGCTGTGCTGTCAGCATATAGAGGTACCATAGGCCAGGTGTTATTTTTGAGAGACCATTTGAATGTGGCTGCTCTGCAGGGGAAGATGGTTTAATAGTGTGGATAAGGGGGTTCCCTGCCAGCTGGATCACTGCCAGTGCACAAGCCCAGACACGTGTAGTTTGCAAATACACATTTCAGCCTTTGGTTATAGGTTGTGGTTTTCTCGATCCTAAACTGAAATCATACGACAGCACAGCTTTTCAGCCTGAGCAAGAGAACCTCTTGGTCAGCAGTCTGTGTCAGCAGTGATGAACCATGGTATCAGGAGCATCATGGGGCTGCTGAAACATCATGGGGCTGATGATAGAGCTAAGGTAGCTAAACACGTGCGCTCTTTGACTGGAAAAACACTTCATAAATACCTTCATTTTAGCTTTCATAATTTTCATAAGCTAGGACATGGTGGCTTTCCTTAACTGCAAGTTTACAGTGCTAACAGAGATAATAATTGCATTGCTGTTGATGTGTCACTTGTTTAGCTGCATAAGGTTAGTCACATGCAGGCTTCTTGGCTGTGGAGATTTGCGTCTTTCCCCTGTGTGTCTGTAACTGCTGGAGACTGCAGCTGTACTAGAGACTCCTTCAGGTGGGTTCTGGGGCATGATTTGGCCACAAACCAGCTCCCTCTCTGCAAAGAAATCCAGGTGGGTGGATCAGCTGGAAGCCTAGGTAAGAACCTGCAGCTTCTCCATCAGCACTGTCTGAATGGGGCAGACACGGTGGTGTTTCCCCCTAATTGTAGGGAGAGTCTTGAGGGTCACACACTTCGTGATAAATATTTACAAAATATAAGCATCTGTCATTAATGTACATGAAGCTGTACTTGCTCTCCAGTCAGGGCTGGCACCTCTGTGACCACTGCAATCCACCCTGTGACTAAAGCCGACTTCTTTGGGACTCTACAACCTCCTTTGGGGACAGTGGGGTCTGCCTCCACGAGCACTTGGAAACCTTCATAAAAGTCTTCAGAGCATGGTGCCATACAAACAAGAATAGTTGGGAATATTCACTATCACAACAGAATTAGCAAGGGGAGGTTAGCTCTTAACTCACTGGAAAACACTCCACCTTATAACAGACCATGTAACTGTATCTTGTATTGATTTCTTCATACTCAGGTCCTGTTGGTACCTTTGTATGGGAACTTTTAAAATATATAGCAAATTAAAACGTGTAATAACTTGTTACAGTGTGTTACAAGTTTCAGTAGGTGGGGGGGTTTGATATTCTGGGTTTTTGTTTGTGGGGTTTTTCTTTGTTTCAGTTTTGTTTGCTAATGCATCAGCAAGGCACAGTGGGAATTTTGTAGGCTTCCCAAGCAGACCTAGAGGCATATAGTAACTCAGCCTGAGTGGGAAATGGGGTGGGGCACAGGAGAAAGCTACAAGGTCTTCATCCTTGTAGCCTTTTTTCCCTGTTTCTGAACTGGGAATAACTGAGTGTTCTCATTCTGTTATTACTATTTTGTTAATGTATGGTATTTTTCTCTTAGCATCATACCCATATCTGTAATGCAAACATACACATATCTGCTTCTGCATTTTATGTTATCTTTTCAGTTTCTGCAGGGCTCCAGCTGTATCTGTGTGCTGCACTGGTTTCCCCTGGGTTGTTTTACTGGTGAAGCAGGCTCCAAGATTTAGAAAACAGGTCTAAATCCAACACAGCTCAAAACCCACAAGATGACTTAGGTGAAAGTTTCTTGGCTTGTGGAGTTTTAAAATCTATGGTGCCTGTCAGCAGAGCTGATAAATTCTCCATTCTTGGTTTTAGAGAGTAACACAGTACTATTGGCAAGGTAAATGTGTGCTGTTTGGAGTTTATCTTTTATCCAGAAGGTATGTCTTTATACAGTATACACCTTCTATACAAGGAAAATTCTGTGAGGTGTTTAATGTGACTGAGAGTGAAGCAACAGGTTCTGACTGTGTTTACATGAGGACAAATGCTAAGTGATTTAATAGCCTTATTAATTCAAACTGGAATGTGCAAATCTGGCGGTAAGGTCAGTGAGAAACAAACAGTATAATTTTTTACATTCAAAATGTGGATCCTAAATTATGAAACAAGATACTCAAATAAAAACATGAGGTAACATCCTGATTAATAATGTTTTCATCAACAGCAGTGTACTACAAGCTGACCTTTCAAGCATTTTGTTAACAAAAAAAAAGTCCTTTTAAAAAAAGTCCTATTTATTTCAAGCATGATTGCACTGATTTTATGCCAGCATAATGTAAATCTAAGCAACTGAAGGTACACAGATCAGTAGACTGATGAATGTTTTTTGTGCATCATGTTTTAATAAGGGCAAATAATTTTTCTATTTTATATATATATATATATATATATATGTATATTTAATTTTAGGCATTGCAAAGGCAATCCGTGGTGTTGTCTAGAACAAGGGCTACATTATACAGCAAAATAGTTGTCTGCTGAGAGGCTGTGGTATTTGATGACAGAAGTGTTAGGGAGCAGGACAGTCATCCCTCGGGGCACAGCCTGGCCAGTGGGATGTAGCTTTGACTGCCTTTCTCTAGGGTTGCCTGAAATATTTCATCACAGGTGGGTAAAAAGTGAACACGGTTTACAAAGGGTAATTATCTTTAAAATCATGCTGCTTCTGAAATACTGTATGTGCTGTAATACAGAAGAAGTATTAAGCAGAAGATAAATGACAGTCCTATTCCCTCCTCATCCCTCTGATTTATTGTTGTATTCTTTTGTGATGTTAATAGCTCTTTAGTTTGTTGCTTGCCTTTGTATTGTACAGCAGTTGTTTTCCTTTTGTGGTACTTCTGCAGGGCTAAAGGACAGGAGGGGGAGTAGTTACCATAAAGCAACGAGATTAGAGAAGAACGTTGAAGAACACCTTAGAAACCTAAACTGGTGCCAGCTGAGGTTGACTGCCTTCAGGAGTTTCCCCTCAGCTCACGGCTGAATCCCAGCGTTGGAGCTGAGCGTTTTCAGGGGAAAGGACACCGACTTGAAAGCTGCAGACCAGCCCAGTGACTCTTGCAGGGACAGCAGCAATGTGATGGGAGGGATGGCCCATTCCTGAGTTCAGTAACAATTAGCACATCGTAGTTCCTATTGCACAAGGCAAGACAAACTTTAATTGGTTGTGTGAGGTGATACAATTGAAATGATTACCTAGTCTGGAATGTATCCCTGCTCTCTTCTCCTGTGAGATAAATGAGCTGGGTCAGTGCCTCTTCTCTCTGCTTTCTACCCCCTCCTGCCCTCTTTCTCTCCTAGGTTTCTGAGAAAGTTTTTGTCTGGATAATCTAACTTGTGCAGTCTGAAATGCTTCTTATGCTCTCACCCATGCTACAGTGAAAAAACAAGTAGGCACATTCTGTAAAGACATCTTCATCAGGAGACATGATGGATGACTCTTTGAAATTACTTCTGTAACTACTAGAAGAATTGAAAATAAATGAGAACTGGAGACATTGCAGTCATGCTTGAATAGTTGGCATCTTAGTCTTTTACCTTTGAATTTAAGGTTTAGATACAGGAATTCACTCCTCTCTTTGTTATGCACCTATTTGTGTAAAATAATTAATCCAAATAGAACTTGCTGATTTTCATCATGTGCAATGGTAGGAAACTATGTAAAAAAACAACCTAAGACTTTCTAGGTTGATAGAATATTGAGTTGGAATAGTGTATAATAAACTCACAGCTAGACATTTCAGATATCAGAAATGAATATTTCAATGTGCTTTTAAAGGCTGGATATTGTTCTGTTGTGTGCTTTTCTGCATATCCATAAAAGACTATATGGGAAGGAAAGAGTGAAGCTAATTTCCAGAGAAAAATGTTTCAGGATACTGGGCATTTTTCCACTGAACATCTCTGTGGAGATCTGGAAAAAATGTTATTTCAGTTCTCTACAAGAAAATAACTCTCTAACTGCATTTCTCTTTCCCACCATCAATAAATTTGAGAAAATTATTTTGTAATTATTAGCTAGTAGAATAAAAAATGGAGCTTTTATTTGGAAAGCAATTTAGGAGATTATTTGCTGTTAAACAGAGTGCTCTTGGAGGTGTGAACCATGGATGGTATTTGTACTATTGTCTTCTGTTTTGCTTTCAGATAGAAGGCAGTTTTAGCCTTTTGGAAAAGATGAGGGAGGAGGGCAGTATAACTATATAATTGCAATCTGGGGATGCTCTTTGCATTTCTCTGTTGCATGCCATTTTGTATAGTCCCCTGTAGCCTGAATTCATCCTGTACAGGTCAGTCTGGCAATAGCCAAGTCCCTAATGGACTTGAAAGAGTTTTGACTCTTCCTGTTGTAGGCTACAGATGTTTTTTTGAGTGAAGACAGTAAAATACAAGAAAGTTTAAAGCATTATTAATTTATATTGGTTTACAGTACTTGCTATTAGTTATGTGATGACACTGTGTGTCACAACTCATGATGAGTATGTTATTGCTTCATCTGGCATTTAATTCTCCATACTGCTGTTTGTTTTTGTGAGAGTTCACGTCCTCAGTAACAGAACTCATTGGGGCGATTTTCAGGATGAATTTTTGTACTGCTGGAAACCATTCCTTCAGAGGTTGGCACTAAATTAGTTGAAAACCAGTAGTAGTAATAATTTGAAAACTGTGACCAATTGTTGTTTGTTTTGTAATAGCACAGTGTGTGCCCAGTTCCTAGGGGTAAAGACTCTTGCAGAAGCTGAAGAATGCAGCCTGTGATCTCCTTCTTCCCAGGGTTGCTCCACCCATCGCTATAAATGGCAATTGGACTTTGGGGAATTACAGCAGGCAATGAGCTAAGCAATGGCAGGTTCATCTGCAGATGACATTTTCATCATTGAACATGAAATTAGTAAAATTAATTAATATAACATTTAGTTGTTTTCTGAATACTGCAAGGTCTGCAACTTTGCATGGAGCATGGTCTGGACTCTGTAAGAATAGGTTGGTGCAGTGAAGGTGGTGGAAGCCTGACTTCTCTTAGAGAACAGTGGGAGGGGCTGCAGCTGAACAAATGATTAGCCTTGGGAAGCTTGCTGGCAAGTATACCACCAAATCTCATGTTTTATCAAGCAGCTGTGGAAATGGCCACTGATAAGCATCTTCATCATGTACCTGCTGCCTTACTAGCAGAGGTCAACACAGAGGAAACTTAGCTGTGCTTAGCAGCCAGGGAAAATGGTACTTAAGGGAGGAATTCACTTCATTCCCTGTACGTTTGCTGTTTAGCCACAGTGTAGGCATATACCTCTGGCCACCATGCACTTCCTCCCTGCATGGAAGGAAGTGGGGGAAAAGGTATTTCTGGAGTTTCATTCATATCTCTTTAAACAAAAGAAAATTTAATTGCTTCCCCAAAAGTTCCTGTTTCTCACCACTGGTTGGAAGTGGTACTTAAAATGTCTAGTTGGATAGAGATGGCAATATATCAAAACCAATCCCACTGTAGGTCTGGTCTGTGCTCCCGCTGATGTGTCAGAAGTTGAAACATCCATAATTAGCCTTCACTTTTGTCATTATTTGCTTTAGTTTCTCTGTCAAATGGAAAGAGTGAAATTTCAAAAGTCTAAGGGATTCCTCGAGGATAAGCCAGTTCATTCAGTAATGAATTATGTATGAGTAATAATAATGATAAAACTAATAACACCAGAAACATATTCTTTCATTAATTCTGTGCTGTGTCAAAAGTCATAGAGGAAAAGCATGTTTAATGTTTATTCAGTGGAGGATTTGAATGGAGAAGTGTAAGGGAAGTAGCCTTCTGTGGAATAATAAACACAAAGTTATACGTTTAACAGATGCTTCGTTCTTTATTATTCCCTCAGTTTCCATCTGCAAGCATTATTGGCTAGTTGTATCCATCTTTACCAAAACATCTCTTGTATACAGTGTATATAATTGATTCAGCTAGATTCATGTATTTCATCAATTCTCAGTCCTGTGAGATATCCAGTGCTTCTGTATGACCCAGACCTCTATTAGGAGGAAGTGCAACTGGCGTTGTGTGGATAACTGGGAACTCAAATGTGGAAGTTCAGACAGAAGTGAGAGCAGGCAGGACACATTACCCTAGGTACCTCAGGGAGTGGCCAGTGGTTTTGCTAATGCCAGGAATTCTAGCTGCATGCTTCAAAGGAAGAACCACTTGGATCCTGAGAAAAGCAGAATAATGAAAATTGCTTTAAAATCCTCAGATGAAGTTAAAAAATACGAATGAGTTTCTTTTCTCAGGTTCTCACATTTTGAAATTGCAGAGAACACACCTTCAGTATTCTCTCTGCAACAGCTGGAGTTTTATGTATTCCCTACATAAACACATACAATGAGATGTGCCTAGTTTCACATACCTCCTGGAGATAAAGTTTTAAAGCAAATACCAAATACCACAAAGCTAACTTGTAAAAATACCATGGAAGTGTTGCAAATGCCTTTAAAATCAACGTCTTCTTTTAGAAATGTACTGATTTTCAGCTTGGCCCCTGGAAGTCATTCTTGTAGCTGAGGATATTTGTTCTGTTCCGTTTTTTGAATGTGATGCAGCTGTTGAATTCTTCAGACCTGAGTAAAGGCTCTTAACGAGCTTTATTTATATGATTTTTTTCTGTCCTCTTCTATTCTGAACAAATATCCACAACTTCAGCTATTGGAAACTGTCATACTGGAGCTAAGCTATCGGAGTCCTGCTGCTTTGCCAGGGTGACTTCTCTGAAGAGCTGGACTCTTATGTGAGTAGGTATTTGTAATTATGTTACAGTGAGTGTAACTGCTGAAGGAGGTTGGCATGTGGTAGACTCTCCCCTCCTTAGTGCAGAAGCTCCTGTAGGGGATCCCTGGGGGTCTGGACAACAAAGAGCACATCTAAAGTGATCACCTAAAATGCATCCACAGGCTGTTAGAAACACGTTGCAATGACACTTAAGTGTATAATCTCTCGTTTCAAAATACAGGCTTATGGCTTGAGTTTCCCTTGAAAATTCTTTGTGATTATTAATGACCTGTATCAGATAATATTATTTATGTCATTGAAAGGCATAATGCAGGTAAGAACTCTTTAAAGCCCATAAACCTCAAAATCAATCTGCTCTCTAGACCTGTGTGTGACTGAAAATCTTCGATAGTAAGCTGAAGTGCTGTGATACTTTGATGTTTGTAGAGTTCGATAAAAGTTCAAAAGCAATATGCAGTGCTGCTATGTGTCTGTGGGATGGGGAGTTCTTTGTATGGCAACAGTGCAAGATCCAGCAGCAAACAACCTGGCAGGCAGTTGTTGGTTTTACAAGGATATTGCAGTGAAAGCTCTTGAACTTCCTGTGTCTGCATGCCTTTTTTTAGCAAGAGCTTCATACTGGCTCTTAAATCCCACACTCTTTTCACTGAGCACTTTGCTCAATCAAGAACAAAAAGGTTTATGTGGATATTTCAGCTGACTAATGTATATTTTAATTACAGTATTAATAATGTCGATAAGAGGAGGTGAACAGCTGCTGTGGCACTTAACACAGACAGATTAAAATAATTAGATTGGGGATGTCTGCTAGATTGCCATTAAAAATTTTAAATAGGAACAGAGTGCATTTGGCAGTCACCAGTCAAAGCATAAAGGGGATGAGGGGACGAGAAAAGAAGAAATAGAAGAGGGGATAAGAAGAGGACATTGGAAAGCTTTCATGCTCTTCATTCATCTAAAAATAGGTTTCCAGTCTCCCTCTGAGTTTATGTTTGTCTTTCCTTTGGAGACTGGGGATAGAGACATGTCTTTTCAAATGCTTTGGGTATAGGTCTGTGCTCTTTACGCTTTTAGCTTCAGGAACAGGACTTGGAGCTTTGGTTGGACATTTGGGGAGCTGCTGTGAGCTTCTCCCTGGCGGTGCTGCTGCCTCTGAGAGCTGGACAAGATCCTTGCTGCACCCTCTTCTCACTGAATACTCTTAAAATCTAGTGCAGCATTCTCTGAAATACCAGTTGAATCCATAGTTCTGTTCTGCGGGCGAGAAATCTGAACACTCCCAAAGACAGGAGTTTGTCCTTGTGGTTCAAGGACTGGTGAGGTGTGGGCTGTACCTAATGTTGCTTGTCACATCTGGATTTTGGAACCACAATAAAGATAAAATCTGCTCTGTGGCTTTTTGAAAGCAAAGCTGTAAAGTGGGGTTTTCAGGGTATTGTAATGACTCAAACTATGACTGCTTTTAAAAGTTTTTGAGAAAATGTAGAGCATGCTGTTCTTGGAGATAACAGCAACTGCACCAGCGTGTCTGAGCAAACCCAACTTTGGTTCCTCCAACATTGCCTTTCTACTCTCCATGAGCTTACCAAAGTCTCTGCAACTCCTTCTGATGTTTTCCTTTTCTGGAAACACGAATTATGCTGCATGTTCTCTCCTCATCTGTCACAATGTATGGGCTTTTATTAAAGTCTAATACAACTTGTCAGAGTATTACGTCATCTCTTTTGGAGTCATCAGTTTCTGGTGATGGATAACACTTAAAATTATGAGATAAAAACTCGCTGGTTAAACACATTTAATTGGGTTTTATTTGCTTTCTGCTTTTTAGAGGCTGTGAGGCACAGGCAGACAGTCTCTGGAGCAGATGGGTGTTTTGTGGTTACTGGACCAGACAGCTTAGATATAATTAAAGTGCTTTTTTTGCATATGCAACTTGCAACCACTTCTGTATTTTCACAGGTCTTAGGATCATATGAAGCATAAATTTAATAGAGGTTGTTGTACTTCTCTTATTTATTTCTATTTTTATTTTTGAGTGAGCTGTTTCAGCTGAGCCTAATGCACATAACCTTGTATGACTGTGGATGCTCAGTCTGTCTCTCAGATTCTCCAGTAGAGTTCAAAAAGAGTACAGAAAGTCTAAACTAGTCAGTGTTTTTCAATTATATTTCATGGGAATGCAAAGATCAAATGTGCTTTTATTCAAAATAGCTCTATAATGTCTCCTGGAAGCTATTCTGCAGGGGCTTTTATACCTTTTACACCTATACTCGTTTTATGGAGTCTGAAGGGCCTTTGGTGGTACAGTGTCATCCCTGGAGTTGAAGGAAGGATTCGGTCACAGGAACTCCTGCTCGCAAGGGGAAAGGCAGCCAAGCATGTGAGGTTCCTGACTCGCAGCTCCTGTAAGGCATAGCAGCACCTTTTGGACTGAAAACATCTTCCCCCCACCACCACCCCTGAAAACATATCTTTCACAAGTGGGTTTTTTTATGACAAAATCATTATTTTTCACTGAAAAAATTAGATTTTTTGTCAGTCTTGTTTCTGAAGCTGTTTTTGACAGTCCCGCGACACATTTGTGCCTAGAATTGTCACTGATGTAACAAGAGAGTTGCCAGAGGAATTCTCAGCTGCCTGCTAATTTGGTTCTCCTAATCCTGTGCCTCTCCAGAGTGAGAATGAGTCCTTGGAATTTTGCATAATTAAGCAACAAATAAAAAGTCCCATACTACTTATCTGTGAATGACAAAGTTACAGTGTCAGCTGCTCTTAACTCTCATTGAGAGTTTAGGCCAAGCTCGGTTCAAAGTTTGAAGATGGCGATTTTTGAGTGCTCTGGAAGAAATGAATCCAAAGTAGACAACTGAAGTTCATTTTCTTCTTTTTTTTTTTTTTTTTTTTTTGTTGCTGATAGAGTATATTTTGTATAATGGCTCCATAAACGGAACACTTTTTGTTAGAGTATTTCATCCTGATAGCATATTTTTAAATATAAAACTGTGCATTACTGAAAGAAGCAGTTTGAAATGGGGAAAAAAATAAATCTCTAGATGTATTGGTAGCTAATAGAAATTATGTACAAATAATTTCAACTAAACAGTGTAGACAGCATGCCCCAAACATCGCTGGTTTTGTCTTTGCAGAGAACACTGTTAGTTACTGAATAACCTGAAGAACCCTGGTTCAAAGCAGAATTTAATTTCTGAGAAGGAAACTGTCAACCTGCATTTCCAATAAGTACAAATTGGAACCTTTAGTTCCAATGTTGTTCTACTTCTTTTTATCTAATGAAAAGGAAAAAAATCTTTTCTGGAGCTCATAAATAAAAGGGGGATGGGCTAGGTGGGTACTTCACAGCTGTTCTATTTTAGCTTTCTGAAGGCCACCAAGAAGATTTGGTGATTTTTCGATATTTTGCTTGCAGGGCAGCTGCTGTGCAGAGCCTGGGAATGGCAATTCCTTCATCATGTGGTTTAAGTGGGTTCATGAAGGAGCACACCCCCATTTCCAGTTATATAAATAACAGAATTTTTCTCATTAGAGGAAACTCAAAGAATATTGGCATGAGGGATATATGGGATGAACAAACTTATTTTTGAAGAAAGATTGCATTATGTACAGCATAATTGTGAGATGACTACCAGGACACTGATCTCTCTCTGCAGCATCTTGACAATCAGTGACAGTACTTTTCTGAGGTTATTCAGCCATCTCTGCAGATAAGACAGGTTTTTTGCCTTAGAAACCTTTTATGGTGTGATGCCTACTGTGCAACACACTTGCTGGCCTTAGCACCTCTCAGCCCTGTGCAGTGGTGTGGAAAGAGAGTAGAAATGGAGGTGAGAAGCTGCATGATTTGAGGATTTGATGTCTGATCTCAGAGGCACTGAAAATGTTCAGGCCTCTGCATCGTTTTCCCTGGGCTTTTAAGGCTCAAAAACGTCTGAGTTTGGTGCTATCAGTAACCAGGCTGGTGGCCAAGATGTCAAGCCAGGAAGGGCTGCATGTGTTTCAGAGCCGTGAGCAGGGGCTGTCGTACTGCAGCAGGTGGGAGGCTCTTCAGCCTGCTGATTTAGAGGTGGCCAAAGCATATAGGTAGGTATTTGAAAACAAAAAAATCAAAAAAAGTTACAGTACCTGATCTCCCTTGCCATTGCCACAAACTCTAGCCCATGGTTTCTCCTGTTCTGCGAACAATCTGATGAAGCACTAAGTTGTGCCAGCCGACAAACAAACTTGTCACTCTGAAGAATGACTTGGTGAAATGCCACATAGGGCAGAGCTGCCATCAAAATAATTGGTGATTCACTGTTTGTTTCTCACAAATTTCCTACACTCCCTGCCCACGCACTATAGATGACAGCATTCTGTATGGGGACTGTGAACATGACAGACATTATTTATGAAGCAACACCTTTATCAACGATTTTTTTCCCTAGCAAACTGTGTAAAATACTCAATCACTGTGTTGCTGTTGTCAAAAATATGTTATAAATGTAGCTGGCCTGCCTGCTTGAGTAAGTTTTTCAAAGGTGTTTTAAAAAGCTTGAAACTAACTGTGTGAGAAGGTCAGGCAGAAGCCAGTGAGAGCTCCTCTCTGTGCTCCAAGGTGCTGTGGCAGTTTCATTCAGCACTCTTTCAGCTACTCCTGATAGAGGGAAAGCTTGGGTAATTGGTTCTGAGCTTACACAGGCCCAGGCTGAAGGATTTTTTTGGGGGTGGGGGGGAGACCTGGCCCATCCTCTCCACTTCTTGCACTGTCTCAGGACATCTCTGGAGTAAAAAGGAGTTAACTCAGTCACAACTTGTCTGTGTGACTGGGCTTTTCCTTGGGCCAAGCTCTGAGCTCGCTTCAAAGCAAAGAAAGGAAAAGCCAATTTTTCTCCTTTAAGATTCATGACGTTTGGCAGCAAAAGGTGTCCTGGGAGTTGCAGCTGCTCCAGATGGGCTCACTCTCAGCTGCTCAGTACGGCAGCTTGAGGTCAGTGACATTATTCTTAACTTATTCTGATTTTACAAAATGGCATATCTGGATCCTTAATTCAAGTCTGGTTTGCTCAAATACCAAAGGACACTGAAGACACAAGAGAGCTCACTTCCTGGGTAAGGAAACCAAATATCTTGGATGTATTAGGACAGAGCTAAATGTGCTGGAGAGCATGGGCTGAAAGTGATGCTCATGGTGTCATTTGGTTTCATTTTTTTGGGCTTTAGCTGGGGCTGAAGAAAAGTTAACAGCTTTGATTGAGTGGGGAAAAAAACTGGCACTACCAGCCACTACCAACCACCTACTAGGCTCCGGAAATCCATCAACAAACTGAGAGCCCTCAAAAACTGTTTGTTTTCAGACCAGTTTCATGACCTTACCTGTTTTCATAGCTGGACTGAGAGGAATGAAACTATGGAATGAGAAGTGGCATTAACATTTTGAAACCAAACTGTGTAATTAGGCTGATTTGTATTTGAGTGGCTTTGTCAGGTGGTTTGATTGAAGTCTGTGGTGACATGTTTATCCTTTTTTATATACTCTGTGCATGAAGGGCATGTTACCCAGGCAGTTGTGAGCAAAATATACTGAGGACAGAGGGTTTTTGAAAGCTGATGAAATAACAGCTGCAGCTGCATAGGTTCGGTTTGGCAAATAACCATGTCTGTAAGCATCAGATTTTATAGCCATGACTGTTATTGTTGTGTTTTTAAATTCGACTTAATTGTGTACAAGAAAGTAGAGACCAAGAGCTGTTCATCTTCTGGCTTGGTCTGTGAGAAGCTTGTAACTCTAGCAATTGTTTCTGTTTTTCATAACAGTGGGAGTTTTATGGCTGTTTTCCCCTTTTTGATACAAAATAAATGTGCTGTTAAAAAAAAAAAAAAAAGGAAGAAGGGGTGGACTGTCTGACAGGCACACAGTTTGAACTTGGGGTACTTCAGGTTGGAGGACAGTTTAGAAAATATACCTTTCTCATGAAAACGGATGCAGCACAGGGTTTTCATTTGTGTGGATCCATTTTCTTACTTTGGAAGCTACATTTTTAATGAGCCTCCATGTTAATAAATGATGATGAAGTTCAAGATGCTGTTTAGTGATTTTTCCAGGTATATACACTGGTCTATCAGTCTGACCTATAGCTATATGTCTATTCAGAGATGTTTTATTGTTCCAGTGTAGGTAAGGTGGTTTCCTAAAAAATATTTAGACTGTTGTTTGCTATTTAACTTAATAGTAAATCAGCAGATTTGTGTGTGCAAACAGTAGACTTTTTTATAAGAAATGAGAAAATAGTGCTTCACAATAAGCTGAAATATTGTGCTGTGCTTTGCAAGAAAGGAGCACATGCTGTTGTTTCAATGCAGAAAGAAGAGGAAAGGTAATTACATGGATGAAAAGTATTCATGATACTAGTGAGTGCAAAACCACCTCCTTGTATTCACAGTATTTCTCCTTATTATTACACTTTGTGTATTTTCTGATATTTTCCATAGAGAATTGTCTTTGCAGGGTCTTCAGGAAAGAGACAGTCATCAAAACAGCTGCTGGTGTGGGTGGAATTTGATATCCCAGATCTTATAAATACCCCAACAAAACAAAGCAAGAAACACAGTCCCAAATACACTGGAAAGCACTTCAACTCACTCAGTGATACAGACTTGTTCCAGGCTGCACAATATCAGTGTGTAGGACAGGGCAGTGTTTGCACATGTGAATGTAGGGCGAGAGTGATAAAACCAAAGTGGAAGTGATTATGTAGCAAAAGAAGTGAAAACTACTATTCCCCAAAAGCTAATTGCTTCCTTTTTGCATGTTCGAAATGTGCCCCTTCCTGCCTCCTAGAGGCATGTGTTGAATTCTTACATCACTGACATTGCAGCACTGCTGGTTGGTGATAGAAAGTCATGACTCAAAGAAAACTTCCTTAAATAAGAAAATGGCTCCTGCAACCTTACTTTTCAGCATTTCTTTCAGCCAAGCTGTGAAAGAGAGAATGTGTATGAGAGAGTGTGCTTGGTCACAGTACAGAGTGAGTGGGTAATCACTACTGGGAGGTGTCCACGTCAGCTCTGAGAGTTCATGTATTGAGTCTGCAGGTTGCTCTTGAGTGGGATGACAATCTCTGCCACGGTTCAGTATAGTAGTCAGGATAGATGTTAGAGTAGTCAGTGGCCTCCTGATTAGGGAATTTGCCTGGGATGGGATAAAGCTGGATCAATGGACCAAGACCAACAACATGAGGTTCAACAAGACCACGTGCCAGGTTCTGCACTTTGGTCACAACAACCCCATGCACAGCTTGAGGCTTGGGGAAGAGTGGCTGGAAAGAGGCCCAGTGGAAAAGGACCTGGAGGTGTTGGTTGACAGTGGCTGACTATAAAGTCAACAGTGTGACCAGGTGACCAAGGCCAGTGGCACCCTAGCGTGCATCAAAAACAGCATGGCCAGCAGGACCAGGGAAATTATCTCTCTCTTCTTGGGACTGGTGAGGACAAACTGAGTACTGTGCACAGTTCTGGGCCCCTCACTGCAAGAAAAATTTTAAGGTGTTGGAGTGAGTCCAGAGAAGGGCCATGAAGCTGGTGAAGGGTCTGGAGCACAGGTTCTGTGAAGAGAGTCTGAAGTAGCTGGGGATGTTTAGCCGGGAGGAAAGGAGGCTCAGAGGTGACTTTTCTACAACAACCTGAAAGAAGGTCGGGGTTGGGCTCTTTTCCCAGGTGACCACAGATATGATGAGAGGACATAGCCTCAAGCTGTGCAAGGGGAAGTTCAGAGTGGACTTCAGGAGGAATTTCTTCACTGAAAGAGTTGTGAAGTATTGGAACAGACTGCCCAGGTTGGTGGTTGGAGTCACTATCCCTGGAGTTGTTCAAGAAGGGACTGGATGTGGCACTTAGGGCTGTGTTCTAATTTACATGGTGGTGTTTGGTCAAAGGTTGGACTTGATGATCTTGGCGGTCTTTTCCAACCCAAATGATTCAGTGATTGTATGAAAGCCTAATTCAAGTTCTTGCTCTAAGCCAGGCAGTACAGACTTCGTCCCAAGTCCTCTGTGTCTTAGCTGAGTAACTGAGAGCTCTTAGTCTACTTCCAAATGTAAATATTTAGAGATGTCTTGCATTTTGTTCCTATCAACTATATCACACCCACCCCCACTCTCCCCCGCAGAAGAACTAAAAAAAACCCCATAGAATTGTTTTCTAACCAGACCTGGTATGTAGGTAGTTTCAAATGTATAACAGATCTCATTTTCCTTTCTATAAGTGGTACAGCTATGTAGAAAGTACTGGCATAAACCACTTGAAACAATAAGAATAGGGGTTTGTATTGAGGTGAAGCCTTTACTATTAGTCAAATCCTAGTTCTTGGAGTAACAGAATTACTTGACTTTAACTTCAGTATGAGATTCTGGCAGTATGCTTGTCAGATCCTGTAATCTACATGAATCTTAAAAGCTCAGAATCCAGGAGGTAAACTAAAGTACTCAAAACCGTATTTTTAGCCTTGTATACAATACTTGGGCTGATACAATTTTTGCATGCTTGGAAATAACTGTGTGTGCTGTATCATTCAAATAGTGGATCATTTATTTCTTTCTAAAATGTTGCAATTTTTTCTTTTACATGGAACATAATATAAATAGATGCCACTGCTAAAGGTTCAAAGCATTGGCTGTTGTCCTATTGATATTTAGTGGGTGCAGAAATAGTTAACTTTTGTGCTGTGCTAGGAGAAATCCTTATTGTTTCGCCAGGACATTTTGTACTACTTTGGAACCATATATCCAGATAGGATGTATGATTATATATCCTATATAATTCATCAAAATTGTTTAAATACATTCCACATACAGTTTCAGCCGTACTATTTTATTTGCTTAACATTAATCTCATTAGGCTTAGGAGAAGGAGCACTATTTCATATTCAAAATCTAATTGGAACTCTTTACATTTATTAAGAGCATAGCTGGAATAGATGGCATTAATGGCATTTGTAGATACTGTAACCTGCATATTGAGCAGAAGTTGCCCTCAGGACAGAGTCCACCTGTTCCATGACTTGGGGCACAGGAAAACTGGGAGAGGACATGCCAGTCTTCAGTATATCGGGGACTGTGGTTCCTTGTTCAGCTTTACAAGCACTGGGACACCGAGGGCTGTTGGGAGCCCGTTTGATACTCGTGCAACTACTGAATTGGAGCCATTGGTTTGCGGAGTTCGTGTTATTCTGATGAAGCAGGAAACTGTTACTTGAGAAAAACATAGCACCAGGCTCTCAAAATGTACTGTGTATGAACTGATAAAAGGAATAAGAATTCTCCTCTTAATGAACCCAGGCTATCCCGGATATTTTGTGTTGAGATTGATGAAACTTCTGTAGCCCATTACTGTGCTCTCAGATGGTTTAATTACTGTAGTTCAGCTTGTAACTGCCTGCAGTCGTGGTTGTGACAGCACTGCTTGTACCCTCAACCTGCAGCAAAATTCAGCATCTCTCAATATAGTTTAATTCCTTTTTACTCACAAAACCAGACAAAAATCTGTTTACATGAAGACTGACAAAATTTCAACTGCAATTTTAGAGTTGGATCTGGGCTTTTTAAGGTGTTTCATCTTTGTTTCCTCACCTCCAAAAAAGTACTTGGCACCTTCTGGCTCTAATTCTGGTGCTTTTTGGTAAATTCCTTAAGAAATACTGATATCTACTGAAATAAGAAATCCAGAAAATCCAACTCTGAATTTTGATGCATTTTAGTGGAGCTTTCTAACTTACAGAGATTGGTTTTCTGGATCTGTTGAAAAAGTTCAGTACAGAGTGGGTATGTTTTGCTAGGCAATACCTTTGTACTTCATTTGTGTTTATGAATGTGAGAAAAGGAATTAAATACATCTCCATTATGCATCAGGTTTTTTAAGAGAATGTTTTTTAAATACTCTAAACATGAATTAGTATCCTGAGGCATTTGGAAAACTTGGAGAGGTTGATCCGGAAATATTTTTCCCTTTATTGTAACAATTTTAATACTGCTGTGAAAACATGCTCATTGTTCTGCTCTTTGTTTATCCTTAGACTAAAGTTAGAAGGACTATTTTTTCCCCATGATAAATGGAAATCACCACTGTAATGTTCTGAAATGTGTATTTTTACCTGGACACGAGTTCATGCCATCTTTCTAGATGAAGTATTTCTGTTGCAGGTGTGAATTCTGTCTTTCCTGAAGGGAATACCAGTTTTCCAGTGTTCCTACAGCAATTGCCTTGCAGTACCAGTCCTGAGTACCTGGATTTCCAGCCTTGGGAATGAGACAGGATGTTAGCTAGGAGTGAGGAAGTGTCTGTCTTTGGCAACACCAAAGACAAATTGTCATTAAATAGTTTTGATATCTAAATCACTGTTTTGCAAAGTGTGATCTTTCTGATAAAACTATACATAAGTACAATATAGCATGAGATGAGGCAACTTTAGTGCAAGGCTTCAAACTGTAACACAGAACCATCTGGACTGTACATTCTCTTCCTAGTGGAGACATTATATTAATAATTTTGCCACTGACGTCAAGGAGAACAGGATGTCACCCTAGATAACAACCTCAGTGAAGTCAGTGTTTCTTAATGAAGATTAATTGTTGGGGCCTCACAATTTGTGCATCCGTGTTCAGATGTCTTTCTCTGAATGTTGTGATGTCATGCAGCAAGTCTTGTGCTTCTCTGTGTAGTGTTTAGGTGCCATTCCATTCATCTAAAAGACTTCTTTTGTGATACTAGCAGATCCTTGGGAGCAGCTGTGTGACCTCAGAGCATCCTAGGTTGCAGCAGTTTGTAATGCCAGCTGGAAATGAGTGCGCTGCCTGTAATGCCCTGAGTTAGCTATGAAAGAGCTTCTGAAAATAAGGTGGTGGAGAGAGTCGGGCTGTAAGCACTGCTACCATCCTGTTGCTTCTTAGCTCTTCATTAATCTGCAGGTGGTCATCTAGGATGAAGATAGTGAAGAAGTTTCCATGTAGTCCTTAACTGCATGTAATGCTAAAAAGGCTACTTCAGTTTATTTCCCCTACTTCTATATTCTCATCCTGTCTAGGAACGGTGTTTGTATGTTGATTCAACAGCATAGAGTGAAATAGCTGTACTGAAGTGACTTTCACTTCAGAATTGGTTTTGGTTCTTACTAACAGCAACACCTGGGAAATGAAGAAGAGAGGGATTACCTGTACCAGTAGCCAAATTGTGAGAGTTTATGCCTGAGGAGTCTGGAAATAATTTTAGAGAGAGTTGAAATAAATAACCAGGGTAAGTGAAAGACAGTAAAGTGGCAATTCAATGTTATTTCATGAAACTTAAAGAAGTAGTTAAGCAAACAGAATTAAGACACTAATGCTATATTTGCCATGTTATTTGCAATATAATCTTTATGTGTGCAAACCCACCAAATTCTTTTACACTGGACACCCATCTAAATATAAGCACATAGCTAAGAGTTGCTAGGATAGGAGAAAAACAAGTAGACACAGCAGGTTTTGATCTTAGTGGTTTCAAACGGATTTGAGCAATAGACTAATGAAAAGTAGACAACTAATCTGATAATGGTGTTTGCCCAAATGAGGCAGTAAGATAAAAATCACTTTCTCCATCTTGCATTAAAATTTGTGTTTTCTAAAACTGCAGTGTGTGAGAGTTTTTATTTCCCACCCTGTGCACCATCCACATTACTCCTGAAGGCTTAAAACTCCACAGAAATCAATAGAGGTTGATCATTGCCCATAGATTTGCATTTACATTCAGCATTCTGTGCAGTAGTTGTCAGCTGGTTTCTGTAGTTTACAAAGGACAGGAGAAAAAGACTACTAAAAGACATCTGAAAGACTGGGTATTGGAGGCTCAGGAGAAAGAGGTCAGGTACACAAGAATAGCTTAGACATGCTTAAGAGTAATTTAAGCACATAGTGTTACTTAAGTCAAGATGTTTGTTTCAGAGCCACTGAACATTCAACCTATTAAAAAAAATGCTTGAAAAAATATTATTAAAACTGCAGTCTGTTTCTTATTTAAAATGTGCTTATATCTGTGGACAAGATGTATGGGGAAAGTGGACAGATTCTTCAGAGGCAAAAGATGCAATTTTTCAGTCATGTCCTTTGCTGAGTCATCTGCTCTGGTATTTTAGTTACCCAGTATATGAACTGCTCAGTTGAGTGGAGGAAAGATGTTAGATATTAGTGGGAGTGCCAGAGAGAAAATGCAGCTGAAGCTGGAGACTTGAGAGAAAAAATACGTGACTGATTGATAGAAGAAACCAGAGAACGCTTTTAGTCTGGATTAAGGTTTCATGAAATTCATTTATGAAAGCAGCTTTGCAGTTAGCAGTTTGTGTCCTATCAGGCTGATCACTTTATCCCAGAGCAGTATTTTGGTTTGCACTCCTCTTTTTGCGTGTTGCCCTTTTTTCTTTTTTTTCCTTCTTGGTGATGAAGTCTTTTTCAGGTCATATTTAGACCTACAGTCCTACAATGTAAATAAGAGAGAACAAGCTGTGTACTTGTGTCTAAACCCCTACATTGGACATGAATGTCAAAAAAACAAGTCACTCTGACTTGTTGCTTAAAGATCTTCTGCTGCTTGTAAGCTTCCATAAGGAGTTATATCAGGCTGATGTTGAAGTAGGCTGGTGAAGTGTTGCCCCTGATACAGAGAAACAGAAAACAGTCTCCATGTTTGTGTTGCCCTTATCCTCCTTTGGTTGCCCCACAATGTGGAGAATAGCTTTAGGCAGATGTAATTACACCAGCACCTATTCTTCAAGGGAGCTTGACTTGCCTGGACCTCTCCCAAACTTGGTCAATTTTGCAGTAATTTACAGGCTGTTTGTAAAACTCTGCAGTGCTTCAGAAGGAAGATGAGACCTTTAATTTACCTTATGTTATATAAAGTATAGGAGTATTTGAATAAATTATCAAATGCTGTGTTTTGACTCATAGAACACATTGATTCATATTTGCAAAACGAAACACACTTTTTCAAGGAAACATTTCTTGAGCCTCTAGTTTCTTTAAAGATTAGGAGGTTCCACTGGCCCTACCTACCACATGATTTTCCAAAAATATTTCAGTTTATTAGTCATGTGTTCTATTAGCATAATAAAAGCCTATGTTAACGTGACCTGGCAGAGGTTTTATGAGACCCATCGAGTGTTGAAGAGGAATGTCTTCTTTAGTGCACAGCCACTGGATAGAGCGATTGCACATTCTTTATTGCTGCTCAGCAACCTGTCGTGGTATGGGAAGGTGCAGAGTTTGCATCCCACTGTGGTTAGCTAGACAGTGAGCATCAGGAACATACCAGCAAACTGTCAGAATAAAAACCTAGTTGAAAGGAACAGCCTTCAATCTTGTTTGGTGTTTTTCTGTTGGTTTTAAACCCTTTAACTCCTACCAAAAAAAAACAAACAAAAAAAAAATTTAAAAAAATAAACAAACAAACAAAACAAAACAAAACAAAAACCACAAAACAAAACAAACAAAAAAAAAACCAAACAAAACAAAACAAAAAACAACCAAAAAAAAAAAACCAAAAAAACCCCCAAAAACATAGACTCATTTAGTTTGGAAAACACCTCTAAGACCCCTGAGATCAATTGTTAACCCTGAACTGCCAAGTCCACCACTAAACCATATCCCCAAGTGCCACCTCTACATGTCTTTGAAATACCTCCAGGGATTGTGACTCTACCACTTCCCTGGGCAGAAGGATGGGGTATTCCCATATTAAGGTGAAATTATCCTGGGTAGTGCTGAGTTGGGTGCTCTGCTCATAAAAAGCAGTGCAGCTCTGTGCAAAGAGGTTTACTGGAGTCCTCAAAGCAGAATCTTAGTGCAGGGCTGTGCCACAGCTTGCAAGCTGTGTCTCTCTGAGGCCAACTGGTTTAGCAGAGCTAATGTTAGAGCTGGGCACTGCAGTGGTGCAGCTCACTGCTTGCAGTTATAGAGCTAATCAGAGGATGTGGAGTTACCTCCAGAGTTAAAAATTGCCAAGAGCAAATCTGTCTGAAAAAGATGAATAATTCCTCTGTCTGTGCAAAATTCAGTTAAGGACCATTTGTTTAATTTGTGGTAATTTCTAAAAGTCACATGCAGCCTTTGGTTTTTGTGGTATACAGGAAATAGGATGTGTTCTAAACAGTGTAAGTATTCTATTACCTCAGCTTTTTCTAAAGGCTATCATTTTTGCTTCCCATTCCTCTTTTAATGTTCAGTGCTTCCATTTGAAATTTTTTATGGCAGACATATCAGTGATATTTTTGTTTATGAAAATGATCATGTCAGAGAAATAGCTAAGATAAAATACCCTTAAACTCCACCATAAAGCCATGTATTCCTGTACCATTTTGACTGTAGAATGCTTTATATATGTTCATGAAGATTGTATTGCATTTTTCTGTACTTGTAAAGTTTTTTTTGCATTATCAGGGTCAGAAAGGAATTAGTTTTTGTAGTGTACATTGTCTGGTTGTGGATTCTGTTCTTGATCATTTTTATCTGTAAATGACAACAGCTTTGTAAAAATAAATATTTACTTGCAGTTTTGCAAATAAGGGAACTCTTGCTGCTTTGGTTTTGCTTGAGTTCAGCTGATCAGTTTGGCTTGTGACACCTTGCTAACCTTTAGTTTGAGGTTACTAAACCTGGCTAGTCAAGAGCAAGGCACTAGAAGAGCAAGAAGTGAAGAGGCAAAAAATGAAGGAACAAATTCCAATAGTCAAATACAGGGTTAACAGAAGTTTTTGTATGTGGCCCATGTGTATATTAATGACATAAAGGTATTAAGCATAGTACATCCACTGAGTGTACAGAGGTGCAGTTGTTCATCTCGAGGTATCTATTATGGCTGCACGATGACTTAAAAAAAACTACTGTGGCAAAAAAACTTCACTGATGAATTCAAATATATTTCATGAATTGTAAGAAATTTTATTGTGTAATAAAATGTTTATTGTGTAATTCCTTTGATCTGTATTGCTAGATGGTGCTGCACATTTGTGAACTATTTTTATCTCATACCTATACATGAATGCACACAGGCAGTCAGTCATAGGTGTGTGTATATGTATTTGTACACAAAAATGTATATACAGATTGTGCATGTGCATATAAGAAACATACACAATATAGGCTAAATATACAGAAATGTGCACAAAGATGTTTACATACAACAGGATGCATAACTGATAAGTCAAAATTTACTGATTTTCATATTAAGGAGCTTCAGACAATATATTTTAAAGTCAATGGACATCCTTTGCAGATGTGTGTGCAGAACAGATAAGTGTAGATAAGAATACAGTGGAAAAAAAATGAGTATGCAGTGAATGCAAAGTGTTGAAATGTAAACTGAAAATGAGAGTGAAGTTTGCTAATTGTAAGTCTGCCATGTTGTGGTGAAAGGCAGGTGTGTGGGTTTGTTGTTACAGCCCAGCAGATGTCTATCAGTTTTTTCATTATCTACAGGTGCATCAGGTTACACCGACTGACAAGACTGCTGCTTATTTTTTAACACGTATAGAATGAAAAACAAATTATCCTTTCTTTCCCTGTAGTACTAATGTGTGCTCTTTGATGATGCTTTGATGAATTCTGAAAGTCTTGCTTGAAGTTAATTGTCAGCCTTTAAGCTTGTCTTTGTGCTTGCTCTTCTCTTTGAGTGATGATTACTTCTCTGACCCAAGCTAAATACTAAGAGAATAGTGTTTTGTGTGTGTTCTCACAGGTGGGAGATAGAACAGCCAAAGCCTTTGGTTTGCTTTCCAAGCATAATTGGTACCTTACAGAGATGTAGCATAACTTATGCTGTTTTCATCTATAAATGTTAACACATACATTGTTATTATAGCTCTTCAAAAGCATGAATTAGCTTTTCCTTTAGTTGATCATATTCTAAACACAGTATCATCATAAGGAGGGGATGGGATGTGTCAGGAAAGAGGCTCTGCCAGTGTGCTCTCTCAATAGTCTTGGTGGAGTGGAATTAGCAAGTTGAGGGTAGATGAGATGAGTGTTGTCCACGGACCTGTGGATGTCTGCATCTTTGACTGACAGTACAGGAAGGGGAATGAAGTGATGATCAAGTGATCAAGTACTGTACAAAGAAAGCAAACTGGGAAAAGCATGCAAAGTGGGTTTTTTTTTTTTGCTTTTTTATTTTCCCCTGCTTTGTTCTTTTTGTTACTGGAATCCTAATGTTTTTGCAACAATACTTGATTAAATGGTTTCAGACAGAATTGACTTCTTGTTTTGCATGTCTGTATCCCTTTTAAGGAATGCTGCTCTAGGGAAAACAAAGATATTTAAAAGGTTAGAGATGTCCAAGAAAATGGCATTTTAGGACGAAAAACCTGTGTTGTTTTTTTCTAGCAGTAAAAGAGATGGTTCTGTTTATTAAACTGTGCATACCATATGATGCTTCATATTTTTCCATTTGATTTCCTGTAGGGTGATTTCACTTGGAACAGCATGTCAGGGCGCAGCGTTCGGCTGAAGTCAGTTCCCGTTCAAAGCCTCTCGGAGCTGGAGCGTGCTCGGCTGCAGGAAGTGGCTTTTTATCAGTTGCAGCAGGACTGTGACCTGGGCTGTCAGATTACTATCCCCAAAGGTAAGGGCTTGATAAATTGTCTCTGTTTAGATTGCTAAGCCACTGATTTCATATCACAGCAATAAACACTAGATCTTTTATGCCACAGCTATTGTCTTCTGTTTCAGTTTTGCTTAAGCATAGGCACTGTGTAAAAGTGAGGAGTAAAGTTGTTTGTCTGCTGTGTCCAATTTGGGCCACCTGGGGGTGGGATCATCTGATCAAGGACAGATGTCTGCAGGGTAGATAATCTAAATCAGACCTATTCATGCTGGGATGTCTTGATACTCAGTTGAGAGAAAAAGGCTTTTCTTACATTTCCTGACATCCAAAAGTAAACATCTATGTGGGTCAGATAGATCATGCCATAGAAGTGGCTTTTTCACTCTGTACTGCATTGTCTGTGGAGGAAGCCAAATATCACTAGTTCAGACAGTGAAGATATTTACATCAAATAAGATGAATCCTACCCAAATTTTTCCAAGTGGTGTTTATTTTCTAGAAAACAAGTTAATTTTCAGCATAAAACATAAAACCTAGGAAACAGGAAATTAACTGAAAGGGAGAAGCTCAGCTATCAGACTCCTGATTCAGGATATGTGCTTGCAGTAGACTTTGGCTACTATGGAAGAGATGTAAACCTCACTAAAACTAAGGAGAAAGGTTCTGTTGTTTCATGCAGGCTGGAGATCAAGCATAGCAAAGACAACTGTTGTGCAATCATCTGTAAATCTGGCTTTCCTGTTGTTTCTTTGCAGTCATATACTTACGTAAGGAATAACAAGGGTTCATTGAATTCTCACCTTTCTCTATGAGCAGAGGTGCTGTTTGGTAGCAAATACACAGTGATGCCACAGGACCTATTTTTACATGAGTCAAAGTTAAGCAGAAAAAAAAGTCATCCAGCCTATGAAAATAATGATGTGGAGAACAACATATATGAAGGAGACAGGTTTGTGTATTCATCAGCTTTTCAGGATCTGCAGAAAAATCCTGCCAAAGCCAAAAAATGTCCTACTTACCAATTGCAACAACGCATCAGTTTGTAGTAAGATGGATTTAATCAACCTCTTCAAGTGCCGCCAGCTCCCCATGTCCCTCAAAAAAACATTAAATCAGTAAGAAAACAATTTTACAGGATATTTATAGGAAGAACTGAATCACTAAGGGCACTGCAATAATTTCTGACAGTCTGAACTGCCACTGGCAGTTTCAGTGGGAGATGAAGATACACATATGGAGGTAATACCATCCCAGACAATAGAGTACACATAGTTGTAGAATCATAAAATAGCTTAGTTTGGAAGGGACCGTAAAGGTCATTTAGTACAACTCCCCTATAATGAACAGGAACACCTTCCACTGGATGAGGTTTCTCAGAGCCCCATCAAACCTGGCCTTGGATGTTTCCAGGGATGGGGCATCTACCTGGGCAATCTGTCCCAGTGTCTCATCACCTTCACTGTAAAAATTTCTTCTTTATACCTAAACTCTACTCTCTTTTGGTTTAAAACCATTATCCCTTGTCCTGTTGCAACAGACCGTAGTAAAAAGTCTGTCCCTATCTTTCTTATAAGTCCCTTTCAGTACTAAAAGACTACAGTAAGGTTTCCCCAGAGTCTTCTTTCTCTAAGTTGAACAAACCTAACTCTGTCAGCCTGCCTTTGTAGGGGAGGTGTTCCAGCTCTCTGATAATTTTTGTGACCCTCCTCTGGACCTGCTCTAACAGGTCCATGTCTTTCCTGTGCTGGGGACCCCAGAGTTTGTCACAGTACTCCAGGTGGGCATCTCATCAGAGTGGAGTAGAGGCACAGAATCATGCCCCTTGACCTTCTGGCCACGCTGCTTTTGATGCAGCTCAGAACGTGGTTGGCTTTGTGGGCTGGGAGTACACACTGCCAGCTCATGTCCAGCCTCTCATCTACTGGCATTCCCGCTCCTTCTCAGCAGGGCTACTCTGAATCAGTTCATCTCCAGCCTGTATGGATGCTGGTGGCTGTCTAGATCCAGGTGCAGGACCTCATGAGGACTCCATGGGCCCACTTCTTGAGCTTGTCCAGATCCCTCCTGATGCTAACACATCCATCAAGTGTGTCAGCTGCGGATTTTCTGAGGTTGCACTTGATATCACTGTCTGTGTCACTGATGAAGTTGTCAAGCAGTGTTGGTCCCGATACAGAGCCCTGAGGGACACCACTTGTCACCAGTCACCATCTGGGCATTGAGTCATGTTCAGAAACTTTGAGCTTTGAAGAGTGAACACTATTTTTGTGTTCTTCTTGCTGTTTCCTCCTGCCAGGAAAGGCCAACTATCTGGGGAATCTTTCAGGTTTGAATCACACACAGGAAGTATTTTTATTTTCACAGCACACATATACATGGATAAATATAAACCATGAAATAAATTTTAGATATATGGAGTCTGAAAAATGTAATTTTTAGCATAAAAACAAAAGAATAATATAAATTCTTGTTAAATGTCTTAAAATAAAAGGCATTTCACAAAGTCAGACACCCTGGACTTTTGTTTCGTCTCTAGTGCTGGCTGCATGATTTCATGTGCCTTTTTGTTCAGTTTGAATGGGAAATAACTCAGTTCTGTTCTTCAGATTAGATATACCAGTGAGATTATTGATAAGAGGTAAATTATTTCACATCTGCATTCTTGCTTTGAGTGACCAGATCATGTATTTTTCTGTGTTCTGAGGTATGAAGGGTGAAGGGATAGCGGGTACAATTGAATTTTTAAATGTTGTAGTACCCTGTATTGAAGAAAGTGAAGGTAACAGCTAGAATTGAGGTACTTCTAGTGTTTAACTGTCCATGCTGTTTCTAACTCTGGCACCAATTATGACAACAGATATAAATAATATTTTGCAATAAGTATGTATGATAATGTTCTATCAGTGCATCATGCCACATCTGTGCTGGTACTTTGGTATGAGAATAAGAATCTACTATATTCTTAAATTATTGCAGATTGATGTAGACCCTTTGCAGAGACACTCTGAAGTCCATCTCATGTTCCCATCACTTTTGAATGGCATAGAATGAAAACATGGTAAAATGTTACAGGTAACCAGTCAGTCTGCTAAAATCAGAGGACAGCGTAAATGAAGAATTTCTAGTTTTATCTGTGTGAAACTGGCTTGGGCAATTTGGGCATGCAGAAATACAAATAATAAAACTCCACTACAGCAATTTGTGCCTCAAGTTAAAAACAGACTGAAGGCTGTTAAACATTTTCTGTTTAAGAAACTAAACCCACAGCACTCAGATGTAGAACTATTACTGTCTGTTTCAGAGAGCTGGAGGAGCTCTCTAGGTCTGGAGAGATCCAGAAAAATGAAAGATGTACTCTACAACTCCCTTCAACTTCAGAGAATGCCACATGAAAACATTACTGAGTAGAGGTTAGGGAAAAAGCTTATGTATTGGAAAATTTAGAAAGCTGTTTTAAAAGTTGAACTTCCTTGTGGTTCTTAGACTGTTCTTTAAAACTTGTCGAGAATGACATTAGAACATGCATGTGCTTGCTGGGCATTTGCTTCCTGCAGGTGTTTGAGTAATTGCATTTACTGGCATAGGTATTGTGAAAAATAAAAATTTATTGTTCTTGAGTAACAAGCGTTTGCTCCAAACATGCTTGTGTGGAAATTAAGTCAGAGTATAGAAGCATCTGCCTTATCTTTACAACCACGCTGATGCTGTGACTTGGTGCTTCTTCATAATGCTTCGGTCCTCTCATGCTCAGAAGGCACTTTGTCACAGCAAGTGCAGTTAGCACTTCCAGGACACATCTGGCCATTCCCAGGCTTCTAAAGGAATGCATAGAATGTAACACCTCATGTAATCCCTCTCCTTCACTGTATTGCAGCCATTGCCCTTAATGAAGAACATCACTAACATCTCCTAGTAAAATGTTAGGTGGTTACACAGAAGGGACCACCTCCCAAAGGAATTTCTTTAACCAGCATGTCATTTAAAATATTCTACAATTACACTGCAATAGGTAATTAGAATGATTTCAAGCTGATCAAGAGTTACTATTATTATCTGTGTGATAGAAGTGTTTCAGGTTTGTTCCTTGTCCTCTTGTTTTTCTGCCTCATATGTTTCTGTAATCAACATCTTTTTTGGTCCCATGTCACTCCCCCATTTGCCACCAGAAACTAGACCAAGAATCATTTATCCTCTTTGGGTATAATGAGTTAAGTTGCAATAGGATGTCATTTCCAGGCAGAGCATTACACAGTTTCTTTACCAATACAGTCTCTTATGCCCTTTCTCAAGTGAAGGGCAAGAGGAAATGGCCTTCAGTTGCATCATGTGAGGTTCAGATTAGATGTTAGGAATAAAAACATCACTGAATGAATAGGTAGGCTCTGAAATAGGTTGTCTAGGGATGTAATGGAGTCTCCATCTCTGGAGATGCTCAAGAAGCATCTGGATGTGGCACTTGTGTTTAGAGGTGCTTAGGGTGTTGCTGTGTTGATGGTTGGACTGGATGATCTTGAAGGTCTCTTCCAATCTTGATGATTCTGTGACATTTGCGGAGAGAGAAGATAATCCTTAACTTTACTGCCAAATCTAATTCTCAGTTCATTCATTTAGTTGTAATGAATATGATTTAAGGTTGGGTTTAAAAGCCTAAACACAGTCCCAGTCATTTAAGGGAAGGTATTGCTGATGCTACTTGAACATGTGCTGGTGTACATTTTCCCACGCAAGTTTTGCAGCTCGTTGCACCAGGAACTGTGACACTGTGATCTGCTCACGTGAAGTGAGCCTTCATCTCCTGTACAACTTTAGTAAGGTGAATATGAAGGAGCAGGGCTGGATAAGTGTGTGATTAGAGACTGAGAACTGAAACAATCCCATCTCTGAAATGAAAGAAAAAATAGTTGGGCTTTCTGAATTTTTACTGTTCGTTTGTGCACTTTGTCCCCAATGTGTTCCAGTTAAGTTCTGAATAGAAATGGGAGTTCAGAGTTACATATTCTCTGCTTCTTGTTTATTTTGGCAGGGAGCAGTTCTTTGGATCTGTTTTTTGCTTACATTACTTGCCATTGTATTTCATTATTCATTTTCCTTAACACTGAGAGTGACTATGATTTTTATCTGGGCTTGCATTTTTGTGTGGGCTCCAAACTGCTCATTGTTTTCAGTCACTGACCATGTTATATACTTTATAGGCTGTTGCAGCAGTAGAAAACATCTAAGTAAACTGTACCTTATACCTTGTGGAGCTGTGGGCTTACAGACTGCATGCTTTTGAGTTGGCATCAGCATATCTTTTAGGTGAAGAGGCTTATTACTGCCCCTCCTAATGCCAACCTCTGCTGATTGTTCTCATATAAATACTGTCTCTAACATAGTCCTATGAGCCCATGGATTTTCTTTCACTGTAGCAATGTTCATGAAGATTGTATTAAGACAAGTAAGGCTGAGATAGATTCTACTTCTTTATGCTACATTAGTAAATCTTGGATATACTGTATCAGGCTAGTCAGAGATAAAAACTATTTATCTTGCTGATTTTCAGATTGAAACTTCCCTCCTGTGCCCTCCAATTCAAATATTTCACGGAAACCTATTTTTCTGAGGATTTTTTTTTCCATCTTGGAAAACAAAAAATAATATCTCTCAGTCTGGAAAATAATAGAAAAAGAAAAAAAGTAGAAAAGAAAATTAACTTAATGTTTTAAGCCAGGAGAAGTCCCAGCTGCTGCAGGGTAGAGGTTGTAAGACACAGCCTTGCACTCTACTACCCAGGCATTTGTCAGAGTGAAGGTGACAGGAGCTTTCCCAGGCAGGGAGATAAGAAAGCAAAAAAATCTTCTCATTTTTTTTCCCTCCCAGTAAGGAAATTTGCTGAAATTTTTTGTTGTGATATTTTTTTTGAAATTCAACTTTTTACCACTATTGAGACAAGAACAAAATGGAAATACATGAAGCTTGCAAGAACATAGTTTTCCTAACATTGGAACAGGGGAAATAATTTATTCTCAAAATTTAGCAAGATTTTAGAGGTCTGTTCCTTTTTTAATTTTTGCTATGAGGCACTTTTAAATAAGACTATGCAGTGCTCAGCAAATTGATTTCCAAGATTTTCTTGTATCAGATAGCAGGTTTTACTTATCTGTTTATATCAGAAAAACTTTATTCAGCATATCTGTTCTGTCAAAGACAAGCTAATAGTTTTAAAAGCAGATGTTTTTACTCATTGCAAAACTCACTACAAATGAAAAAAAAATTGTCTTTTTACTAAATAGTGTTCTGGTAAATAGCTAGCAACTTTGGCTGAGCAGCAGCATGCATTTTCTTCAGTGCTGTATGAACACAGAACAGAAGGAGAAAACGCTATAGGCTTCTTGGGGAAATCAGTGGCACTGCTAATGTAACCATGGAAAAATGAGTGTATAACTCAGCACGTTTAAAGGAAAGATTTGTGTAACTTCTGAGAATTTACCTTTTGGGAAGGGAGAGAAAGAGAATGGGGTCAAGAATGGACATTGAAGGAATGCTTTGCTGTGGAGCTCACTGGACAGGAAAGGCAGGAATCTTTGAGCTTCCTTCACAGTAAAAGGAAGAGATCTTGCTGAAATTCCTAAGATAAATAGGGAAAAACTACAATCCGCATTTCCATACACAAATGTCAAGAGACATAGTTACTGGAGATGGAGTCATGACCAGGGTTCTTCATTATTAGGGCAGTTGCTTATTTAGATGCTGACTCTTGTAGATTTAGAGTACTGCTCCTAAAAATTCAGATCCAGACACTGCTGCAGGCATATGTTTGATGCTAAGTCTCACTAAACTTAGAAATTATTGTTGAGACCAAAAAATACCCTACCTAATGTAATTCCCTTAGTAGTACACTTGCAATAGCTGGGGACTTTACGTACATATAAATATCTTTGGTATTTTGCCGTATTAGCATAGCACGTGGAAAGCTTTCATTTTAAAACATTGCTCGTGACCATTGGCTGTACTGAAAAGTTAAGACACATGGCTGAGAGAACTGGTGTTGGGAAGCAAATACACATTCAGAGCCTCTGCAACATTTTGCAAAATAAGGTGTGTTTGATTTTTTTTCCTCGAAATCTCTGTGAGAACACTAGTGTAGCGAAGGCATTCTTGGTTGTGTTCTGTCAAATTTGTCTTTATTACTTGATGGAGTACCAACCCTTTGATTCTGAATGCTCAGCTAGGCTGTCTTGTACTTGCAAATAATTCACATCACTGTCTGATGTTTCTATAGTGATTTAAAAATTTTTGCTTTGTTACGGCTCAAAGCCAAAGAATAGATACCAATAAATACATCCCATGTGAAAAACTTTTGAACCTTTTCAAGGTACTGGCATTGCAGCCTATTAATTTCCATGTTCTACTTGCCTTCAGCAGAGCTTTGCCAACATATAACAGGAGTATAATGTGTATTTTTCTGGTATGCTTATTTAAAAATTTCAGTTGAAAATCAGATTTATTTCTGTTATCCTGTGTGTGTTGCTCCTTTCAAAAATGCATTAGGGAAGTACTCCTGATGATTTCTTCTTGCCTTAGGCAGAAAAGTTTTCTATAGTTTTTTTCAAAGGCATGATTTAAGTGGAGTTGTTGTGGTTGGTGCCAGAAGTGTAAAGTCTCTAAATACTGACTAGGAAAGATAAAGTGACTCCAGATAGATTTATTTTATCAGCGCTGTGGTACTATATATATCTTTGTATAATGCTTTTACACTGAAAAGTCTACCTCTAGAATTAATGGAGACCTAATCTCTTGCTGAAGGTTTATAAGAATAGATTAGACAAATGTCCATGTGACTCTATTTCTGTGCAGGAAGTTGACCCAAGTGTTCTCTCCAGAGGTCCTCATGTGTTTTGTCTGTGTGGTTTACATTTTGAACACCTGTTCCTGTTTATTAATAAGAAGTGTGTAAGCTAGATGGTCAGTGATACAAAGGATGGGTAACTATTACAGAGACATTATTAGAAAGAAGATCTGTCGGTCATGGTTTTCAAAGGGAGTTATTTCTCCGTTATTGCGGCCCCCAGCCTGTCCAGGGAGGGACCTACTGCCCCATGATTTCATTTCCGTGCACTGAAGGCTCCTCTCTCATTTCATTTCTTCATCCAGGCTCTGAGCAGGAATATTTTGAACCAGTTTAATTAGACCTGGATGCCCCAAACCATCTCTGTGACCACTGGTGGGTCTCTTGAATTCCCAGGGGAATTTCCTCTTTGTTTGAAGAGCTCAACCCATGTTCACACTGAGAGCAACCTGGGGGGAAAGATCTGAGTGAGATCTAAAGAAACTTGCTTGCTGCTTCACCTTTCAGTACAGGCTTGCAAGCCACTTTACTGATACACAGTAAGTCCAATGCCAGCTACATGCTGGCAGCTCTGTGTCTATTCTGCCCCTAGCCCACACTGTACTGTGGGGATTAAAGTAAAGGGTAATTCTCCTTCTTATCAAGTTAAGATAAGATGGTGTTTTGATTACTAATAGCATCAAACCACTCTATCTACTCCATATCAAGAGATTACTTTTTATTTAGGTAATGCCAAGGGACAATCAGTTTTCCCCTGCCCACAGTGGACCAAAGGCAGTTTTAGAGCTGCTATTTCTCTTTTTCCTATCTCAGATTATAGCATCAAGGCTTCTGTTTGGTGTTTTGAATTTTTTTCAGTATAGTTAAAATATTTTCATGGTCTGTAGTTGTTTTCCTGTAGTAGTGCAGGCAGTTTTTGAACTGTTTTAGTGTTGACAGTCTTTTCATCAGTTATGAAAGCACTCCACAAAGGAAATGTTGTTCAGTCTTTCTCGAAGCTTTTAAGCCTCTGCCCATCATCCTCATTTCAGAGTGTCTTCCACTTAGAGACAAGGGCAGCAGCAAGGTCCCTGATGTACCACAGCCTAAGTCAGGAACTTGCCTAACTTTTGAGTTCATGGAAACTCCTGTCACACTGTGGATACTTCCATATGAAAAAGTAGTGTCTATATTTTGTCTTGCACCTGCTACTTGACATTACTGTTTCATAAGTCCTGCCATCAGTGTCGATGTAGCAAATATGCCCTGAAGCACAGGAGTGGTGCCCACTAATGTCAGTGTGCCTAGACACGGTTTTTGCTTCTAGTATTAACACAAGGCACGTGCTCCATCAAAATACCTGGCCCACTCTCTCAGGTCATTTTTTTAAGGGCTTTTTTGGAAGGTGGAGGTTGGAGTTTTGGTTAGTTTGTATGTTTGTGGTTTTAACAATATGTTATTAGATTACTATGACTTGGGATTTCTTATGACATGGGAAATTCTGTGTTAATGTAGACACTGAAGCAAGCAGAGCTGTTCCTCAGAGTAATGCAGCCTTTTAAAATGTATTGTAAGTTAAAATATATTCAAATTATGTAAAATTATATATACTTTCATTTGGTAATGCCAAAATAACTGAAGAGAGATTTTTTTCCCTAACTTTTGCAACACGGTTATCCCTAGTTAGCAGTCTAAATACAAAAAGACTAAAGAATACAGTAAACAAAAAATTAAAAAAGGAAGATAGGGAACTTTAGTTTTGGTGTGGTGGTTTGAAAAATTTTGAAACTATTAAAGATTCTGGCTTTTTAAGGATATTTATACATGTGCATGCACAAACTGAAAGCAGGCATCCTCTTTGTACCAGGTTTAGTGTTTCTTTTGGTGCAGCTGTGCTGAGTTCATGTGTTAGACCTGCAGCATCTTACACAGCAGGAGTTCTGTGGCCTGGGGCAAGCCTGGAAAGCTGCTCCTTCCCGGCTCTCCTCCTCAAAGGGGTGGGCTCTGCTGACATCCCCTCCCTCCATCTGTGGCTTTCTGCAGCCCTTACCTTACTCCAGAGCCCATAACCCTTATTCCCTCTTTCCTAAGGTTTGGTTCTTACCTTTAGAATATGTTGCACCTGTGTTTGCCCACCAGTTAATGCAAGTCCCTCATGACAAAGAATCATGGAAGAACATACTTGAAAATACAGAAGTAGTTTATTTATTCCAACATGAATACTTGGAGACTAATTAAATCCATGCTCTAGGGAAGGTGTAGGCAAGTGGAGTGGAAATGTCATGTGTTCTTAAGATTCCTCTAGCCACAGGAATTGATTAGCATTTGCCATCTGAATTAGAGCCCAAAGTAAGTTGATGTTTTGGTTTGTTTTTTTTGTTTGTTTGTTTATTTTTAAAAGAAGAGTTCATACCTCTCTGGTTACAGTTAGAGTCTAAATCTGTATCCTGCTGTTTTCTAACATGGAGCACTTTTTGTTCAGCAAGTTGGAACATGGTTCTTTGTGATGGAAATAAATCTTGAGAATAGGTTTCAATAGAAATGGTGCATATTTCTAGATTTCAGTCTGGTTTTGAAGTACACTTTTTAGATTTATTTTCCTAAAAGATTTGGCAGTCTACTGATAATAGGCTCAGCTGGTATAAATTGATGTATTACCTTTGCCTTCAGAATAGCTGTGCAGTATCAACAGATGTGCATCAAAAATCTATTAATACCCAGCAAGCAAATTATGGAGAGGTTATTTTGTTGTTGTTGTTTGGGGGTTTTTGTTGATTGGTGTTGTTTTTGGTTTGGTGTTTTGTTTTGTTTTTAATTTGTACCAGAACTAAAGGAGGTTATTGTAAAGTGTTATTTCATTAAGAAAGCTGAGGTTCCTGTGGGAATGCAGCTCTCTTTTGAAGTAGGTGAGGTTTCCAGCAGTTTTGCCTTCTAGGCAGGTTCCACAGCAACTTCTGAATACTTCCTAGGTAAAGAATTTAATTCATATACCCGTATGACCAAATTCTTACTCTTCTACAGTAAAGGAATTGTGTATAATGCAGGTTTTAAAATTTGAGCAGCTGCATCACTTAAACCTGTGCAGCTGGACTTTGTAATTCCTCTGTGTTTAATTTTAACAGTCAGTAATGCCTTAGGCCAAAGGGACTGAAGCCTGGGATTGAAGAAGATGCACTAACCACAGGTTACCAAAGAGTCTGCTGGGTTGTGGAAGAAGAGAATGAAAAACACACATTTGTCTCATGGTTGTAGGTTTTCTCAAGTCGTGGTATTGTATACACTGTGTGTTGCTGAGAATGTTGTTTCCTGCACAGTCAGTTCTCCCCACACCACACCTGGTTTCTCACCATTGCCCTGGAAGGGTTGGGGTCAGGCAGTGTTCCTGCCCAGGCGGCTGCAATGCTCCGACTCTGGTCCTGCCTGTGCACAGCCCATGGAGAGCTACAGCCCTTCTCCTGAGGAACTGGCTTTGTCTTCATCTCTGCCCTTTTTGAGCTGTTTCTTCTGCCATTCATCAGGACCTTCCCAGGGAGGGGACTGCTGAAGCTTGTTTGCTGCATCTGAGGAAGCAGCATTTAAGGGGAAAGCTGCCTCAATTGTGTTTGTGGTGCTGGTGAGGAGCAGCCTAAATCTGGCTCTGTGGGCTGAGGTGAGCATACGTGAGCCAGCTGCCACAAGGCAGGTCATGGCTGCAGCTGAGGGATACTCTTGAATGCATATGGTTTTTCCTCCCTCAGCTGTGCTGACAAGGATAAAGAAGTGCTGATTTAAGTCAAAGTGACATAAAGAAAGCAACATAGGCCATAAGGAAAAAATGAGATGATAGTCCAAGGCTTCTGAATGAATACAATAATCTCCATCACGGATGGAGATCTTCTGTGTGTATGGCTGAGGCCAGGTGAAAGGGAGAAAGACAGTGATGAGAAATACCTGTAGGCTCAGCCTTTCCTGTTTCATATTACTTTATGCGACAAAATCTGTAGCTTCTGTTTCTCTGGTTGAAATTTTTTGTTTTCCATCTTTGTTGCAGCTTGCAGTGCTTTGGAAGTTACTGCATGGGGACAAGGCATTTCAACAAGTTTTTATAAATAAATAGTTCAAGATGGACATTTATAATCACAGAAATGGCTAAGTAAAACCAGCACTGCCTTCTTCAGCAGAGCAGCTCCAAGTGTGTCTTCAGAAGTAAATTTGCTTTGTACAGTGACCCAAAGAAGCGACTTCAACCGCAAACACAGTGCAACTGTCAGTGAATGAAGTGCAGTCTTGTCTCTGTTGTGCTCTGTCAACAGAATTTAGCCGTGTTTTCTGGTTGAGTGTCTCAATTACTTGCAGTATTGCACAGGCCAGAGAGACTGCAGCTTGACAGTCAGCACACAGGCTGGGTGTGAGGGGCTGGCATTTGTGAAATGTATTGCTCTCAGTTAGTGAAGTGAACCAACAAGTGCTCAAGAGAGCTCACACTTGGTGCTTTGTGGTGCCATTGGTAGTTTTCAAGACAGAATTTATTGCAGTTTTAGAAGATACATTCAATTATTTTTTTTTCTTTAAATGCAGTTAGATCCAATTACTAGTGGCTATGAAGGGGAAATGGCCATGAATATAATAAGTGTGAAGAAGTATTTTAGAAATCTCATAATATCAACTTCTTTATCTGTTTCTGTTTTGATAGTTGAACTATGAGTCTGATAATAATCACTCACATAACTGCTCTCTTCATACTGTGTGAAAATAATCCTTAGTTGTAGTACATGACAAACTTTCTTCCCTAAATGGACAAGAAACACATTTCTCCTAAGCAAAGGAAGTTGCCAGTAGATGAGGAGAGGAGTTCTCTTTGCTCCACAACCCTGTAAACAGCAGATCATCTCTTATGTCAAAGCCCCACTGAATTAAATAGCTTAAAGGATCTGTATGAATTTATGGATTATGTTTTTGATTAATTAAAAGTGTCACCGCATGTGAGTAACATAAAACGAATATCCATTCTTACAGATAATCCACCAGCCCATGTATAAACAAAGTGCTGAATAACCCTATTTTTGTTACAGGTTCACTTCAAACATATTTGATAGGGTATTTTTTGGTCATCTGAAGCCTAATACTGTCCCAAAAATTATGTATAAATCACAGATGCTTTTTTTACTGCATATTATATTAAATTATGAAAAACATAATGCATTAGGATTTCGCAGTGTATTGACTTTAAGTGACATAATAAGAAATTGATCGCCAACAGTTCCTGAATGTTAACTTTAGGTATGCCACTAACTGTATCATTTTGAGCTAATTCCCTATACCTAATTTGTGATGCTTCAGCTTATACTGAGTGGCACACCTACCTGCCAAATAGACTTGTTGATTTCCATAAATATAAATTGAATAAAGAACTAATGGAAGTAAATAGTAACAGGATTCAGCCTGTGCTTTCTTTGTCATGTGAGATGTGGGGAGGTGATCGTGTGCAAAGACCACCTTTCTTTCTCTCTCTGTCTTTCTCCCTTTTTCTTTCACCCTTCTTTCCTGAAATGTGTATATCCTCAGCATGAAAATGACTTTCTGTTACCTTGTTTGTAGAACCATGGTGTCACATGGAGAAAAATTTAGACCTTGAAAAGGTCTAGGGTTTGATTGTGTAATTGCTAATTAAATGCTGTTAGTGATGACACTGCAGGTGAATGTCTACCTTAACCCCAAATACCAAAACTTAAATAATCTCAGAAGTCAAACTGCTGAATTCTTGTCAGAAGTCAGTAGATGAGTACAAATATTCCAGTATTCTGTGGGCTGTGTGGTTCACTGACAGAGTCCTAAAAAGATGACCTAATTTTTCAAATAGAAAATTCTTTTTTGGCATTAGCTAAACCTGGAAGTGCTCACCACTTTGGAAAAACAGGTCACGTAGCAATTTAATGTGCACTCAGGGGTTCAATTCTAGACTCTTGGTCTTTTAAATATTCATTGTGCTAGTCTTAATACATAGGTGCCCCGGGAGTGATGTATGTGTTGCAGTGAAAAATACAGCAAACATATAAATTAGTAAGTATTGAACAGATCAAGTCCATTTCTGAAAAACAAACTGTTATGCACAGCTGCCTGGGCAGGGGTCCTTCAAGAAAAACAGAATGGATTAGCAAAGGGAAAAAAAAAAAAAAAAGGCAGCTTCCTTAACTGTGACAGTTGGTGTTTTTTGAGTGTTTCTTTTGTCTCACTAATATTCTTGAGTGGAATCTGTTGGAGGAGCAGTATATTGTTGATCTACAGAAAGAAGACATAAAGTGATAACTATATACACAAAAGGCTGGATAAAACCCCTACAGCTTTTATCACTTTGTGGTTTAAACATTTCCAAACTGGAAATTAAATAGCAGTCCATATCTAATTGCATTTTGGACTGATACAATTCTATTTTGCATAAATATTTGGTAATTAATTAGAAAATGTACAGTTCGTATTAAGTATGGGTAATAAAGGTTTGCCTGTTTCTCAAGAATGTTTTGGATGTTAATTATGTTCTCAAAACACTGCAGTTAATAAGTGCTAAGCATTAATATTTTGAATTGGGTTAATTTAATATGTAAAGCTGCTAGAATTGCACAAGTCCTTAAGCACGCTATGAATATTTCAGCAGTGTTCATGCCTGATGTAGCTTGAATCAACAGTCATTTCAAAACATATTTATTTTTACAGAATATAGACTCTAATGTATAATATCTTCTGCTGGGGAGGAGGAGAACTTGAACTGACCTCAGACCTCTTGGCAGATCTCCTAAGTTTTAATTTTTCACTGAGATTCCTCTAAGTCTTATTTTCATATGCAACTCTTTTTCTCTTGCCATGGGGTAAAACTTAAATGTAAATGATTGTAGCAAAACACTGTATTTTACATCAAAATTTGACTTTTTTCTCATTTTTTATGTCTCAGTAGACTTCAGTGGAATGTCAAAATATCAATAAATGGGCCCTTGGAGAATAAGGCTCTGTGACTCCAAAGAAATTTAAGTCATTTATCAAAAGGCTACTGTGAAGCAGTGATTTGAATATATAACATGAAAAATAATTTGAAAATTATTTTATATATTTAAAGCCAGAACACAGTGGTAGTAGGGAACATTATGAAAACAAGCTGTACTGTCAGGTGTATGTAAGCAGGCTACCGACTATGCATATTGCCAAGAAATGATAGAATTTCTCTTAAAACTCAATCTTAGCAACAGGAAATGTCAGGTGGTGTGAAAAGACTGGACATATTAATCAATCAAAGTATGACTTTGAGTTATAACCTTGTCATGTGGCTAAGAAAAAGGAAAATCTAATCATAGACTGTATCAGGCAATGAATTGCTACCATATATTGCTGAACTCTTATCTGGAATACCTTATCCATCTAATCAGCCGTATTTCAGAGAGATGAATTCTCACTGGAGAAGGTGTGGAGAAAGAGGAATTAACCAGTATATAACAATTCTACCTTGAGTATCACAGTTAAGTCAATGCTGTGAGCCCTTGTGGCCAGGAGGGCCAATTATATCCTGGGGTGCATCACGAGGAGTGTGGCCAGCAGGTGGAGGGAGGCGATCCTCCCCCTCTACCTGACCCTAGGGAGGCCACTCCTTGAGTGCTCTGTCCAGTTCTGGTCTCCTCAGTACAAGAAAGAAAAGGAGCTACTGGAGAGGGTCTAGTGGAGGTCATGAAGATGTTAAGAGGTTTGGAGCATCTGTCTTACAAGAAGAGACTGTGGGAGCTGGGCCTG
Organism: Scytalopus superciliaris; assembly: GCA_013400415.1. Classification (NCBI taxonomy): domain Eukaryota; kingdom Metazoa; phylum Chordata; class Aves; order Passeriformes; family Rhinocryptidae; genus Scytalopus; species Scytalopus superciliaris. The sequence goes on from VXBX01004341.1 coordinate 150,521, forward strand.
TTTAGTCTTGAGAAGACTGAGAGGGGATCTTATCAATACGTACAATTATCTTAAAGGTGGGTACCAAGAGGATGGTGCCAGACTCTTCAGTGATGCCCAGAAACAGGACAAGGGGTAAAGGCCATAAACTAAAACACAAGAAGTTCCACCTCAACATGAGGAAGGACTTACGTACTTTGAGGGTGGCAGCCCAGTAAGGTCATGGAGTTTTCTTCTCTGGAGAAATTCAAAACCCACCTGGATGTGTTCCTGTGTAACCTGCTCTAAGGAACCCTACCATAGCAGGCAGGGTAGACTGGATGATCTCCAGAGCTCCCTTCCAACCCTAATGATTCTTTGATTCTGTGGTATGCTGTAAATAAATGCAGAGTGCAAGTGTGCAATTGGAGTCAGTCAAACCATTGTCACAAAAAATAAAAAGGAATGTTAGTTCTAAATTAAAAGGGTATTAACTGGCTATAAAAAAGTCAGAATTTTTTGAGCTGTCTGTTGAGTAATGTTCTGGATTTGGTTTTCAGTAGAAGTTGAGGGAAAAGTATGGGGAAATGGCTTGTGCTCTCTCATGACCTGTAATTGCAAGGATGAGAGTTCATCAACAAAGATCCACTTCACTCCTCTGTGGTATGTTCCTTACTGTAAAAGACTACTTATGACAGTGGCTTACATAACTATAGAACTGTGTTGAGACAGATTATTTGGTGACCTTCTTGCCCTAAAAGTGAAACAGATACGGTGTGTACATTTTTGAATTTTTGCCGTGTTACAAAACCACTAAAGAAAAGATATGTGTTCATGAACCCTTATCTAGAGTGGTGTCTATGTTAGAATATTAGTCCCCGTGGTAGACCCTTTATATTTGGAAATTCAAAAATTCAAAAGGAACAAGTTAAAGCAGGCCTGTGTCTTAATCCCTGGTATTTTTTTGAGATCTAATAAATAAAATGCTTTTTGTTGACTTTTCAATATAAAAGATGCTGCTGAAGGAAATAACGATAGCCAGCCTTTTGACATAATCCTTTCAAGAACAAACCTGCCTCCAATATTGCTTAAAATCTTTGGTCCTTAATACCTTAGTGAAAACTTGGATGATATATAGGTTTTCAGAACAATAATTTCTCTGAGACTAATCCATGTGAACCAATCTGGACATGCTGCAAGCTCTCAGTGTGAGTTCAGATCAGATGGGTCATGTGAAGGTGGTCATCTATCACCCAATGGGTATGACTGGTATGCAGAACTTTATCCTGGAGTTTAGTAATCCTCCCTTTCCAAATACTACCTTCCCCTCTGCACCTGAATCACAGCCTTGTGACCATGGATGAAGACTAACCAGTAGCTTTTATGGTACCTTGCTATCAAGAGCTTCCAGCAACAAACCTCTGTTGTTAAGTCTTCAAAAGTAGATGACCATGCCTGTGTCGATGTGCCCAGCAGCATGCAGGGGAATACATTTTTGTTCCCTGGTTCAGACAGCCTTTGGGTGAACAAACCACACTCCCTTGGGCTGAGGGACTGTGACAGTCCCCAGACTTTGTGAAATGTGCCCCACACCCTTCCTGATTCCAAGTGCCATGACCGTCTTACTCCATGTTCCTGCAGCAGTTTGTTCAGTGTAATTTCTCTTCACTTACTTCCTTTTTTGATTTTCTTTTTTTGCCTCTTACAGATGGACAAAAGAGGAAGAAATCATTAAGAAAGAAACTGGACTCTTTAGGAAAGGAGAAGAACAGAGACAAAGGTAAAATAAAATCAATGCATATTTAGTAATCAGGTCTTAGTTTTCCATATGAGATTTCTTCAGTCTTAAATCTACACTTTTTGGAGTAGGAGAATGTTGCTGAACTGATGTACTTGCTATGTATTAATTTTCAAGCTGAAAAATATGTATTATCTTTTCTGTTTGACCTTAGTATAATCCAGATCTCTTCAACTGAAAGATTGTTTTATCTGGGAGAAAAGGAAGAGTTAAATGACTGCATACTTTCTCCATTGTTGTTTCTCCCTGTTTTCACCATCCAGTGCAGAGTGTGGTCTGGATAACATGATCCAGTTCTTTACCTGCATTTGGACTCTTCTCTTTCAATTTACAAGGCATGTGAACCTGTGAACCCAGCACTGCCCAAGCAAGTCAGTTGGTTTGCTTTTCTTTCTTTAACCTTAGGAAAATAGCCATTGTTTAAAATACATAAATGGTTCAGTGCTACTGCTCAGTTGGATTTTAATAAACTCCATGTGACATGGATTTACAGATATGGTTGTACTCTTTTGTTTGGACACTAATCAGCTTTATAGGCTGGGTCCTAATCCAAGACCTGAACTTGACCTGTAATTTGGAGCCATTTGAACTAAATTTAAATACTGAGACACTGAAAAGTGTCTGTGAAATTGCAGTTTTCTGCATGTAGGTAATTGTGCATCTAATTTTGTGTTCTCTTCTGGAAAAGAAGTTCTGGAAAAATGGCAGTAAAATTCAGTGTTGTCATCCCAGTTTCATAAACACACACACAAATGACAAGTGATCTGGTTACTCTAGTGTTATTGCTTTTAGTCTAGTTTGGGAGTAGGGTGGAACTTTTAAATTCCACTGAAAAAATTAGCATGCCCATTTCAAAGTTACTTCAGATATTTTTCAAGAAGAAAATATTTTTCTTTTAATTTTCGTTTGGTGACTTCAAATATGTGATTATTCTTTTCTTGATTTAAAACTAGTTTTGGAAAATATTTTCATTAATCTTTCTAAAATTGAATGCCCCCTGACAGATTTGTTTTGATAAATCCAGTGGCCTCCTATGTTACAAGTACCAAACTTCTCATTTTTCACAAGATTACTTTATGTAGGACTGAGCTCACATGCAGAAGGAATCTTTAAGGAAGGGGTTCAATGATTTTATAGCCACCTTTGGGGAAAAATCCATTTTGTACTGCTCCTGTTAATGCATTACATTTGGCTACACTGTGATTAATCAGTCATTATGTGGCTGTGTTTTTTCCTTAGTCCTCCATGCAGTTAAAAGTGCAAAGCAACATAGTTCTGTGCAAAACCTTCTCTGCTTGTCAGTGCATTTGCCAGATATTGATCTTCATAGCAGCCTGTAGAGTGCTCTTCTGAATCAGAAAAGACTAACCACATCCTGCTCTTTTTTTTTCAGCTTTTATCTTTTCTCCCTTATGGGTAGCACGACTTTGGTAGTCTCCTTTGAATGTTTCTCTTCAGAAGCTCTTTTGAGAGTTTAAATGCATTTTACCCTTTTATTCTCACTTTTTTCATTGCTGTAGCAGCTTTTAGCAGTGATAAATTACTTTGATAATTCACCAAAGCCAGAATTTTGCTGTGTCACCCAGAGTTGGTGGATCTTTGCAGTTGCACTTTCAGAGCTTCACCAATGCCTGTTTGGTGTGGTGCCCTCAGAAGTGATAGCATCCTTTTGGTGATGGATACAAATGCTTAATCCAGAGCTGGTCTTTATTCCTTTAAAGTCTCTGTTGTTGAAGATCTTTCAAACAATATTTCTTCTTACATTGCCTTGTGTTCTTTTGTGATTTCCTTATAGCTGCACTGGCCTCTGTTTCTAATAATTACACAGCTGCGCTGGTTGAGCACTTCCAGATAATATTATTTTCTGCTATTACACTTCTGTTCAGGGATTTTCTTGTGTGTGTCTCTTGTACTGTAGCATTTATACTCTATTCAGTTAGTAGCTTGGGGGATATACTTTCTGTTTTTATTCCAAAGGGGTTTCTGAGTGCACTTTGCCTTTTAGGGCTCACTTGTTGCCCACAGTGAAGGTCAGCACTTTGTACTTATTCATCCTTGTTTATATTTATCATCTACTTCCTGGTTTTCAGTATTGCTCATACCTTCTGGTTAACCATACCAAACATTTTTAGAAATCATTATGCTGATTCTCCTAATTTTAATTCCTGTTTTCTTCTCCTTCTTCTTCTTCTTTGAAATTCAGGCATTTTAAACATACACCACTCTGCTTTTATCTTTTTTCTCCCATCTCTCACTGCCTTATTCTCAGTTAGAGACGTCTTCCCTGCTCTCTCCATTTATAAAATATCACAGGAGCACCCTCTGAGAGGAAAATACCCCAGCACTTCTCAAGCAGACAAATCTATATTTCTCTCCTTCCTACAGGAGGAACTTGGGTTGGTCAGTAAGAGTCCAGCAAATTAGAAGGAGTCAGGTTCTGAACAGGTTGTGTCAGCAGAGTGAAAATAAAGCCATAGTCACTCTTACTTGTTGCCAACAGCAAATGTTAGGCAAAAATAGCCCAATTAACAACATATGGCATCCTGCTTCTCAGGTTTTCTGGCCATGGTTGGCTCTGATGTAATTTTCTCTGTCCTTCTGAGTTATTAAAGATCATATGCCACTCAGGTACTTGCTAAGCAGACTCTTAATCCATTACAGCAGAGGGGACGAATAACTAGGATGGTGCTGGATTGTGCCTTGTGAGCCATTAGCCCGATATAGTGGTTCAAAGGTGGCTGTTCTCCTGTGGGAAGCAGCAGCACCAGCACCTCCCCCAGCCTCAGGAGTTAGGAAGGAGAGTGTCACCTTCAGGTGACAAGCTGGCTCTGGAAAGAAAAATGTAAGGCCTTGTATTCTTCCTCTCTGTAAGGATGAGCCTACCATGCTCGCAGTTGAGCCCCACCATCTTTCCCGAACAGTTGTCTCCATGTCATCTACAGTCAAAGTTCCTCAGCATGTGTGTCACAGCAAGCTGGAAGTATTATCCTGGACTGTTCCATGCTGGGGTTTTTTTTAATAAGCATTTCTACTGCTTGTTTTGTGAAGAGAATATTTTTCATTTCTGAGCAACCGGTCCAGAACAAACACTCCTCACTGTGGATGTGCTCACACAAAAGGCTGGGAGCACAGCTTACCCACCTGGTCCGGTCCCTAGTCCTCATGCCTGAAAGGAATGCCTTCCTTCTGTTTCTTTTGGGAGTCTTGTGGTGGTTTTTTGTAGTAAATAGTCCAGCTGCACTGTTGTGAGAATGAGACCAGGCCACAGGACATCGGAGGGGAAGCAAGGAAGCTGATTTCCAGATACTTCATACAGAGGAGGTGCAGCTGCCCTAATGCAGAGTTCATTACCATCCCTTCAGCATTGTTTTTGTAAGCATAGTTGCAGTTGGAAGAGTGTTTAATTAATTCTAAATATTTTGAGTGTTATCTATCCCAGCCTGGGAGCCCACACATACCAGGACAAGTAGCAGCGGAAGGGGCTGTGTTTTTAGGTCCTGCTTGGAATATGTGCCACCTGAAAAGTCTTCCTTGGTAAAGATAGACTCCTGAAGGTTAATCCTGACAATCATGTGGCACCATGTGATTGTGTGTGTGGGTTGCAGCCAAAGATAACAGAGATGTGCCTGGTCCAGGAAGCCACAGAGGTGGAAAAAAAGGGCCACTGTGCTGATTACCAGGGATGCAGGATGGCCTCACTGCAGGTCTTGCCTGGCAAACCCTCTCCTTTAGCACTGACATGCGCTGAACCATGCCAGGGCGCAGACTTCTGTGGTTGCTCTCTCTGGAGAGGTAACACCTCTCTCCAGTTTGTGCCCAACGCTCTTCCTCACCCCACCCCACCAGCTGTCTATACTTAAGAGACAGAACCAAAAGGAATGCTACTAATTTTTCCTAGGATTGTTTGGAGATTTAATCACTTGTAGTGTAGGACTCAGTCCAATCTGTAGAGTTTTTACTCTCTAAACTTCACTTTTTATTTAAATGGATCAATTAGTCAACCTGTCTAGCTGTAAAGTGAGAGTTTCAGCAAACTTAGATTTCTGAAGGCCAATAAAGACACTAAAACAGAACTGAATACACTTTAAATGAGTTTCATATCTTTATTTTGTCCTTTTTGACATCTGTCATCTCTCATTAAAAGGGGAGAAATTGTAAAACAAGTGGTTTTTTTTTTCTATTGCTTTAACATCTCTGAGTGACTCACTGAAGCAGGATATAGCAAAACTTGCTGGATGTAAACAGACTAAACAGGAGAACAGCACTCCACTCAGGTATTTAAGCAATATTTTCAGCTTCCATCATTCAAGTGTTTTTGTTTTACTCTACCCAGCCTCCTTGTTAATAATGGGCAGCATGACTCTCCATCCTACTGTCTACATATGTCTCTAAACATTTGCTTTAGCTGCTGACAGACAGTAATCAGGGTGGAGGAGCAGTAACATGCCCATGCTGCTTGGAATAAGAAATTCTCGGGATGCTCTGCATGCTGGTGGCTGGATACTGTTCCCTTACAAATTCACTGCTAATTTTGACTGCAGCAGAAGCAGAGAATTTTGTGCGTCTCCTGTGAGTGATATGGTATCAGCGTAAGCATGCCTATGTTTAAAGTACACACAGGCATTCCAGAGAGAGATGCTTCCCAGAAATTATTTGTGCTAGGAGATTTTATCAGTAAAACAGCTCCATTTTGCCTTGGTTCCAGTAAACCCTACGGGTGAATGAAGAGACCTGCTCAGAAATAATAATCACTTGTTACATGATTGGCTGAGCAGCTGAGAATCAACGCTTTTGCTGATGTTTCTGTGTGGCATGTAAATACTGAGCAGGTTGATTTGTGGCACCTTAGCAGAGCTGCAGTGTATGCTGGATTTCCTGAGAAAAGGCTTTCCTGGTAACCTTGTGGCATATGCAAATCCAGCAGTAGATGTTTGATTTTTCTTTAGTTCAATATTCTTGAAGAAAATGTCTTCTGTGTTTACTTCCCATCTAAGCTCAGTAAATTAAGATGTATTTCTTAATGATTGCATTTGTTCTTCAGTAATTTAGCCTATCATGATGTCCATGTGCCTTGGCACAGCCTAAGGAGAGAGCTGAGTAAATGAAGTTTCTTTTTTATTATGATTTATCAGAAATGTGGGTTTTTTCCAAGCCTTTTCAGCACTCCACCATGCTTTTAAAAAAACTTTGAAAATATTTCTTATGCTCTCTAGGCATACAAAGGGGTTTTTTAAGTACTATTGTGACATGTTTTATACTAAAGTCAACTGAAGGACTGAAGAATCCCTTAATTTTTCTTAAAGAAATCTAGACGTACCAACAGAAAAAGTATAAGTAGTTGGGAGGGCCTTCTATCACTCCTTGAAGGTCAGTGAGCTCTGAGTAGCTAAAGAGATTTTCAGCCCATAAACTGCATAGCTGGAGAAGAGATCTTCAGCCACAGAACTGATGCTGAGAACATTGTCTTATCTCAAGTCTCCTGGAATCACTGCAGGTTTTGACAAACCTTGAGGTGGAGGAAGTTTTGCTGTTCCCAATGTGGACTGAGGTTTCTATTTTCCTTTTTTTCTGCTTCCATCACTACAGATCTGAAGTAATTAATTGCAGTTAGGAAAACAGAGTTACCCAGTCTGGCTAGGTGGGGAGTTTGACTTAAAGACTCCATTTAAATATCCTTTTGAAAGCATGTTATTATCTGATCTGTCTCCCACTCTCTTCCCATCATTTAAACAGAGGTGGTACAAGCACCTTAGTACATCTTGGTCACAGGATTTTATCCACCCAAAACTAGCACTCAAGAGGTGCTTAAGAAAAAGACCTGAAGTGCTAAGGAGACTAATAGATGTTGCTGTTCATTTTATTAGCATTGAAAGACTCATTAGAGTAGTCTAGATTGTAGAGCTCTCTGGTTCTTAATAGACAGATAGGTTTTGTGGGGTGGAAACCACAGTTTTCACCAGCTGAAACTTCAGAGAAGTCTTTTAAAGTGTACTTGAATAGGGTAACATGAGGTCAAGTAAGCTATAACTGTGTGGGTCAACATCCTGGATATTATCATTTGATTAGCAAAGAGAAGGATTTGGGATCACTGAAACTCTTATTTGATCTGGCTGGGAGTTCTTCTGTGACATGGTGCTTTTCATTAGAAAATGCTGATTTAGCAGTTACAGGAACACATCAGTTTCAATCAAAATTTTGTTAAGAAATTTGCCCCAGCTGCAGGATTGACTTTCTGGTAAGAGAAATTATGCACTTCACCAAAACAGTAAATTGTCTCCTTTGCCAGTAAACTGAAAACGGGAGTGTACCAAAAGTGCTGCTGGCTAAGGATGTGAGTCTGCGTTTCCAAGCTAATTGCCCCCTCTGCCAGGTTGTTTCACATTTTATATGGTGCTTTCTGCAAAATTTCTTTTTAAGCTGCCCAGTCTCCTAATTAAATAAGTGATCAAATTTTTGTTGGGTTTACAGAGTAGCTAATTTAGTAGCTTTGGCACTCACTTAGTATGTATACAGCAGACCAAAGTTTGAGCCACTGCTCTGAGGAACATTCATTCAAATAAAACATCTGCAACAGTGGGGATCCCCAGCCTACAGCTGTAAAGAGGCACTTGGTACTGTTACCTTGATTATGAGACCAGAGCCTCAAACCTATGCATCTTGTGGCTGAGTTAATGCCCTTTCTCTCACACCAATGGGTTGCTAATTACTTTGCATAAGTACTAACTCTTCTTTTTTAATGAACCTGAAATCCCAGAAGGGGTAACATTCACTCTGCCTGTACAACAAGGAATTTGTTGGGCTTGATTACTTCTGAAGTGTGGTGGGTAGAACATGCTCCACCACCACCACCACCACACCACACAGTGCACGCACACATACACACACACACACACACACACACACACACACACACACACACACAAACATATTTTGGTGGGATATTGAGGCTGTAGCAAGTCTGTGGAAGGGGCAACTGATTCTCTTAATTTCAGCAAATGAGCAAAAAGTTACTGGGTTTGCCAAATCTTTAATGCAGTTACCACTGCCAGCCAGCACCATTTCCATCTGTATTTAGTCTGAAAATCAGCCAGTTGGTTTTGATCCAGATCCTCATCTCTGCCAGACATTGAGAAATCAGGGAAGCGGTTCATGTTCTCTGAGGAGGCCTACAGCAGAGCATCGTGGAGAAGAGGCTCAGTGTCCTTTCTCTGGGCTACATGAAGCAAAAGCGATTAAAAACCTGGAACAGCACACCTGAGAGTTTACAAGGAGGGGCAGCACCTACCTAAAAATACCAGCCTTCATATAATGAAGTCAAGGAGAGGGTCATTTTGATGAAATTCTTTTAACAAAGCAGTGTTGAAATCTCATCTCCTGCTGATCTTGCCCCAGTTGTTGTAGGATCAATGGCACCAGCATGCTGTTGGGCATCCTATGAGCTAAATACTGCTGTCCTCTCCCAGTCTGCAGCACAAGCAGCTCTGACACAAACCAGAGAAATATTTTGTGTTCAGGATTTTGTTTGGCTCGGTGGCTTTTCTCAGGAAATATTGTGGAAGCACAAATAAAAAGGGATGCTGGGAGTATAACAAAGCACCCAGTTAGACAGACAGAAGGGCAGACATTGCATATGTGTATTTCAAATTTGTCATCTTAAATATTCACTGGGAAGATAATTCAGAACAGTAATTTAATACTAATACTCTCACAATGTTGTAGACATATTCTGTTGAGTACAGGAGGGATGGGTTTAACTCTGGACTCCTGGAACTGGCAATCCTTGCAATCCTTGATATCCATGTGATGATGGGGTTTTTTTGTCCTAAATTAAATGCAGATGGTTTTAGATGTCATTATACTCACAGGTCACCTCCAGACTTGCTTGATACGTGAGGCTCTGCTTCCTGATTTAGTTTTGTCTGGCCACCAGTTAGTTGGTGTCTTTAACATTTCATGCTTCTAAAGAGCAGAAATGTTTCTCACTAGATCTTAACAATGGGCTCTTGTTTCTTTAGTGTGATAGACTATTAGTGAACTCATTCAAAATTAATAAAATAACCTCTTCTTTTCAATACCTGACTTTAATCTTAATGATAATTCAAATCTAGGTAAAATTTGAAAATGTCATCAAAGACATAGTCAGACTTAAAATTCCAGGAGGAACTTTTGACCCTTAATTATTTACATGATTGTGGTAGAAGAGAGGCATAATATATAAGAATCTTTCTGTTTGTACATTTTTTTATGGTTTCTTTTTCCATACTTAAAAAAACCCAAAACTGTTTTTAATCTCTGGTGCTTTATTTAATCCTGATACAACCAGGTCTGAAGTTGGAACCTAGTAGAAGTTGCACCCATTTTCACCAGGATGAATGGCATAAATAGCTACTTTTTTCATTCCATTTGAGCACAAACCAGTTCTAGTTGGAAGTCTGTCACAGTGGCTTTGGTTCTGTAATCTCAGATAGGTCTGATTTCAAACATAATGATTAGAATTTCATTGTTAGTTGTTGGCTGATTCACTGTAAAACTCTTTTCTGTTTTGTGAAATATTTAAGCATTTTACTTTGAGCCCTGAAGTATGTGCTGGTTTTGTACATTACAGTTATACTGGTGTGGGATGGAATTGTGTTCTTTTTGTTATTTGAGAAGAACATTTGTTCTCCTGTGTTTCCATGTGTCCCTGTACATTTTTGTGCTGTTACAAAGAACCTTTATACTGATACACCACTATTGAACAGATTTAGTCTACCAGTATTTAAAATAGTATAGTTCTTGTGTATCTTTAAAACCATATCCTTGAAGGCTTAATCTGAATAGTGACTGTACTTACGAGCTCTCTGTACATACAGGTAGATGCATACTCTCCTGAACTGTAATGAAATCCCTGTGTGTGCCGGTAGCCCTTAACTCTGGTGCCCTACAAGATTTATGAGAAAGAAGCCTGGTGAAGGGCTCTGAAACATGAGAGAGAGTTGTGGCAGAGTCCAGCTAAACTCCTCAGTCTCAGGATGATGTTAGCAAAGCTTCTGATGCTCCTCTGCACCATCTAGATGTAACCAGTAGTGCTCAACTTCACTTCTTTTTGGTGGAAGTTAAGATGTTAATTTGTTCTGCTCCCAAGCGATTTTCCAAGACCTTGTGTGATATATCTTGCATGATGCAACTAGAAACAGGATTCAAATAACATGGGCTACAATTACCTGTCACTGTTGTTGTTATTATGCAGCCCAGTACTTCATTGGAATTAGCATATATTTAAAGGACTTCAGATTGTTTTTCTTTTTAAAAGCTTAACAGTTAATTCTTTTTGTGCTAAATAAATACCAGATGTTTGGTAAATATTACAGTGCTGTTGTTGTTGTTGTTGCAGAATTTATTCCCCAGGCTTTTGGAATGCCTTTGTCCCAAGTGATTGCTAATGACCGGGCCTACAAGCTCAAGCAAGACTCTCAGAGGGAAGAGCAGAAAGATGTTTCAGATTTTGTGGCCTTTCTTTTGCCGTTCGGAACTAAAAGACAGAACAAAGAACTTTCAAGCAGTAACTCATCTCTTAGCTCAACCTCAGAAACACCAAATGAATCCACTTCTCCTAACACACCTGAGCCAGCGCCACGAGCAAGGAGGCGTGTAAGTAGACCCATCACAACGGGGTCCATGACAGTAGGACCAGAGGGTCTAACTGGACTAGGAAAAATCCTGTTGTGTCTGTGGATTGTGGAATATTCTTTTGCTATGTTCACATAGTGGGAGTTTTTTTTCATGTGGAAGTCTGCCTGGTCAACATCAGAAACTTTTAACTGTAGTGAGAATCTTCTTTCTCTGATGCTGGTGGGAAAAGATCATATAGACTGTGCAAATTTATTACAGATCACAAAGTGGCAGAGAGATTATCTAGAAGTCTTCCTGTTTGCTCCCTTTATCTATCTGCTTCTGTCTAAGTCTTTTGGATTTAACAAATTCCATCTGTCTTCAACCAAATTTTTTTCACCCAGGGCAGACTAAATCTATGTGATTGATATTTACAGATATACTTCTGTTAAACTAGATCTATGAACTTGGTAGTCAGTCTTAACTATTAATCCCTATCATAATATTAATAAAAATTGTCATGATCTAGTCGTGATCGTGTCCTTAGTGGTGAGTGAGAAGTTGTCAGAGTGGATTAATACCAGGCTTTTTGAAGGATGTTTCTGCATACAGGTTATGAAGATGCCTTTGGTAGCAGAACACAGTGTGGTGATTTGGGGTTGAATGTTAATCTACATGTAAGATAGGTACCTAGCTGGCTATTTGTTGACATGATTATGTTCCTTGTAAATACATTTTAGTCTCTGAACTTTCCAGTACCACAGTAATAGTAGTAAATCTCTTTTCCTTTATTACTATGGAGTGGAGGTTCTAGAACTTACTGCTTTTTTATTTCATTTGCAATGAAGGGAGAAAAAAATGAAGCATAATAAAATGCTTTAAATAATACTCCTTTTAAGAAATCTGAGCAAGAATTTGAGATATCAGAATAGACTGGAAAATAAAATGTTTCTTAGGAACTTCATCTTCTTTCATCCTTAGGATAAAACCAGCTTCAGGAAAATGTGTAGGGCTCTTCAGAGTATTAGGATGGGTCAAACTGAAGTAAACTGCAAATTAAGAGAAGGTAGAAGACAGGTCATGGGATTTTTTGTTCATTCTAGCTTCCAGCTGAAGCTTGACATAGCTATACTCTGTCTGCAAATAGCTGAAAGCATGATGTTTGCAGTCTTATGTGTGAATTAATGCACATCTCTTGGTCTGTGCAAACTATATGAACAGACAGTTGTGTTCACACAAAGTGTGAAGGACATTTGAAGTGTGAAGGGAAACTCATGAACTTCTTTTGTAATTTGGCATAGTCAGTGACAAAAAAGAGAGGTTCACTGTATACACCCATTGGTTTTACAACCTGTTTCCATATGAGGGAAAGATAATTCATGTGTCTGGATGTGGGTTGTCTGCTGTTCTTTTCACCAAGTGTGATAAGATCTCTGACATACCATGTGAGCAGCCAGCAAGCAGAAGGAACGTGGATCCTTTGGTACATCCAGAGGGTAGTGCTCCATCAGGACCAAGTTCCTAGAAACGGAGGGAGAGTTTTGCCTTTTTTTGCTTGTTTTTGTTTGGGGTTTTTTTTGGGAGGTTTTTTGGTGTGTTCTGGTTTTTTGTTTGGGTTCAGGGTTTTTTTGGAGAGGGGTGCTGGGAAGGTGGGTTTTTTGTTAATACCAGGACTGCAGCTTTCAGAGTGTTGAATTGGAGCCTTTACTCCATAGCCATGAGGATGCAGTATCACATGGTTCACTTACAGTAGACTAAGGTGGTCAGTGTGACATGGAGGGGGTTGGCATTTTCTGACTTTCTGTAGGGAATGAACGTCAGGTAATGTACTTCAGGAATTATTTAATATTAATATCAAGTCATGTCCCATTGCTTGCCTGTCTTTGGCCTTTATGATTCTTCTTATCAGGGTACTTACTCCTCTCTCTTGAGTTTTTTTAAGAGATGGTAAGGAAGCTTGCACTGACCTATCTCTTGAGCATTATTGCACTGTTGATTTTCAAGTGTAGCAAGAGAAATGCTTGCAAAAAATTAAAAAATTATTCATAAATGCATGCAACTGATACAACTGGTTTATCACAGAAATGCTGCACAGACACCTGGTGTGCAGTCCTTTTAAAATTAAATTGGAGGGACTGTTTATCATTGTACCATTCACATCTTTGCAACTTTGTCATTCGCTTGTGTGTTCCAGTGAGTCTCCCAACACTCAGCTGAGATTTTCAACAAGACATACATGGTAGTGCTGGCTGCAGAGCTCATGGTGTGAGTGCTGTGGTTCTCTCTCCTCCAAGAGCTTGACAAAAATCACAATTGCTGCATTTTCTGTGTAGTTTTTGCCCAGTGTTGGAAGTTGAGACCCCAGTTATCATCAAGGCCCTTTCTGTGTGCTTATTATACAGAATATTTTGACTCTCTNTGCAGCCAGAACTTATATAGGTATTGGGAGTTCAGTCATACTGCTTTACTATGAAATAGCATAATGTATGGAATTAAAGTAGATATATGCATACTCTCTAATATTGTTCATCTTTTTGAAAGAGAAAAGCCTTAAAAAGTAAAGTGGTAAAGAAAATCTTCATCTGACCTTCATTCCACACATGTTCCTCTGGCCCTGATTTTCTTTTTGCTCTTTCCCTCTTCTCTTTAAATTCCACTTTCCTTTGTGTTTCTGTGTGCTTAGCTTAAGACTTGCCCAGTTTATTTAGATTTATCATGGGGGAGCAGGAACTGGCATCCATTATGTGCACATGTGATGCCTAGTAAATGGAACTTGATTTTCTTAGGTTGCTGGGCACTGCAGTCCAAGTGTCCATGTGTTGCTGCTCCTGGTGTTTTTGGCAGTGGTGGGCACAGTCCCCTCCACCATTGCTCCTCAGCAGTCCTATAGTTCTGTCTTAGCCCAAACTAATCAGTCTGAGTTTGAGCTGGATCCATGGAATATGTTGGCAGTGTTTTCCTGTACACTTTGAAGTTTAAAATCCAAGCTGGCCTGGACTTGGTTTTGCCAAGCAGTGCTGTACTTCAGTCACTGAAGTCAAGGTCACTCGTCTTAAAGCCAGCTCCAGTTAATCCACAACTTTGATAAAATGCCCAAGGACAACGGTGAACTGACTGTATTTACATCTATTTTAGGGATCTGAATCCGACTTAAGTGACCCTGTGATAATAATGATTCATGAGATGAGGATGCTTTGCAGACCAGTAAAGGCAGGGTATAAAGGAGGGCACATGTCATACAGGATCTGCCTGGGAGCTACGGCTGTGAGGATGGTGTTAGGATTTTCATTGTCAATTGACTAATATGATGTCTGGAATGCCAAACTCTTACAAACAAAATCAAAAAAATTGTTCAGTTGGAATTTTACACACATGAATCATAGCCAGAAGTTCTTGCTTGGTTTGTGGATTTTGCTTGTTTGTTTGTTTTTGTTTCCTTTTGGCAGGAAATGGTAAAGGGAATCAAGCAGATGTATTTTTGAGAGACATCAGAAATAAAGGTCAAAAGTTGCATTCTAGAGGGTCTAGTAATTGTTTATAAAAATGTAGGTTAAAAAAAAAAAAAGTAAAAACTTCAGTGTGCTTTATTTATATGTCTTCCATGAGTTATAAGACACAGAACTATACCTGGTAAGTTAAATGCTTTTTTTGAAAAGACATTATAAGTTAGAAATTTTTAATGAATTCAAAGTCTCAGTGGACTTTTTATGAGTTGTCTGTGAGTTGGAAATCTTTGTAAAGTGCAATTGGCTAGGCTGATGGAAGAAAATACTTCTAGAATTTGAAATTCCCTTGTAGGCTGTTGTAATGTTCTCATTTAATACACATATAAAATACCTGTCAGCAGAACGGCATGCTTTTAAGAAACTATAGTTGTTAACAGAGCTTTGAGTAGGAATTTACATTTTCTTCATTATTTCTTAGGATGACACACTGTACAGTAATTGTTTTTTATGGAAAAATTTGTGCTTTGTTTTGGAAAGAAAGAAAAAAATTTACAGCATATTTTTATTAGGAATAAAACCCAAAAATTTTCTTTTTGTTTTATTTTTTGTAAACCTAGATGTCTCCTAAAATGTTTCTGCCTGATAAGCTTAATAACAATTGAGGAAAATTGTAATTTTGAAATTACAGTAATGTTGTGGTTTGAAAATAAAAATCTTGCTTTTCAATTGTGAACATTGAAACATGCCATAAATCTCCTGCTGCTTATGATGCTTTATCCTTTACAGACTGCTTGAACTTCTGTGCCTTGCTGTAATCCAAACATAGTTTTCAAAGCTTTCATTGGAATTTTAGTGATTTTAAAATATTAAGACACATGAAGTAGAATTATCTAAAAAATATTACCCCTCTATTTCTCTGATGTGTCTTTGTTCTGTGACAACGTGGGATTGATTATTTCAAACTCCACAGCTGTATTTGTGATATTAACTCTTAACTGTGTATGGTTTTAAATCTGTTTGCATGACTTCCACTGATAACGTGGGATTGATTATTTCAAACTCCACAGCTGTATGTATTTGTGATATTAACTCTTAACTGTGTATGGTTTTAAATCTGTTTGCATGACTTCCACACATACAATGGTTCAAGCTACAGAAGAAGTAAGGAATCAGGTTTAAAAATGTATATGTATGTCCATGCATACAAGCACTGATATGCACACACAGACCATGATTTATCGTTGTCCTGCAGCATGTGCAGGCTTATAACAGTAAAAAATGTTGCGAGTGAGTGGAAAGCATTTAGTCTTTCCAATATCTTAATTTGTATTTCTTGTAATATGGTAAGAATAGCCTTGGTATCATTGAGATTTTCCCATTCATTACACTGGTATTGTAACTTCATTAATTTATAGAAACTTTGTAGCAACTTATATTTTTATACTAGTGTATTTCAAATGCAGGTATACGAAGTCTTTGTTAGATGAGGTGCTGTGACATTTAGATTTCTCCAGCCATACTGATTATTCATATGTGTGTATTTTACAGGGTGCAATGTCTGTGGACTCTATTACAGACCTTGATGACAATCAGTCACGACTGTTGGAGGCTCTACAGCTGTCTTTGCCAGCAGAGGCCCAGAGCAAGAAAGAAAAGGCAAGAGATAAGAAACTAAGCCTGAACCCTATTTACAGGCAGGTTCCCCGGCTTGTAGATAGTTGCTGCCAGCACTTGGAAAAGCATGGTAAGAATATTTTGTTTTGCCAGGAGTAGCATGTGTAGTTTTATATAATATAAATAAATGCCTATTTTAAGAAGCAAGTATATGCTTGCAATTGCAAGGACGTCTTTGAAAGTTAGACACTTCCCCTCCTATTTTGCGTCTTGCTAAAGATAGTCTCACTTACAGTATGAGACTTACTTGTCTCATAGTTAGATGATAACTTCCCAGACTAAGGCTCTGTACTACAAGCTTGCAAACTAGCCCATAGAGCATGGGAATAGAGACATTTCTTGGAGATCACTTGTCTTGTACTGGGGTGCTCAGCTCTGTGGGACAGGTTCTTCACACCCCACAGGTTTACTTGTACCTGGAGAATAAAAGTCTGAAATGTGCCAGTCACGTAAGATTCAACCAGTGAATCTTACGATGTGAGAGCTAAATGAACTGTTTAAACTACAGTGCAAGACTTTTAATATTTGAAGACAGAGGCTCAGAAAAAGGAAAAATCCCATCCTAAATATATATTAAGCTTCAAGAAGCCTTTTCCTGTTCACTACAAGGCTTGAAGCCTGACTACTCTGTCTCTGGCTTGATTCCTCTTGACCAGCCTCAGACTCAGGCCTACTCTCTCCAAAGGGAATTACAGACTCTTGCCAATATTCTTCTCATCTTCATGGTTGTCCAGACATGAACCTCCCACAGCTTTATGTAATGCAGAAACAATAGTCAACCAAGGTATCTGTTCACTGTCTCTGCCAAAGTTTCTTAGTCTTGTTAAGTTTTTTAATGAGGTTTGAAGTAACTTGGCCACAGCAAGACAGAGTTATCACATGGACAGATAATAATAAAAAAAAACACATAAAATCATGGTGACTGCAATGCCAAATGATGCATTTGATGCCTAATTTCACCACAAAGAAATAATTTACTGACTCTGAATTAGAGGCTTTTGCAGAAGAGGGACTGTAATTTAAACAATGCTCGGCTTTCACAATTTATAATTGAAAACTATGTTGCTTACAAATATATCAAGGAACACTGCAAAAGATAGTCTTTTACAGAGATTAGATACCATGGCTGACAAATAAGTATGGGATGATTAAGTTTGAGATGAGTGACTTCCATCCCTTTAAGCAAAGGCATCTGAGTTTGGAGAGCATAAAAGTATCTGAGTCAGCCAAAAAAGCCATCCAGCTGAGTATCATTTAGATACTGTGATTTTATGTCACTTGATCATCTGTGATAAATTTTTTAATCCACTGCCATAACCAAGATTCTTTTCTGTACAGCACTCTTGACAAAAATATTTGCTTTACATTGAAGTTTTCTTTTAAAGGAAATTTATGATGGGTTATTATGCACTGTCTAAAAGTGCACTATAATACCCCACAATACAATAATCTGATATCATTTGGGGCAAATACTGGTGTTCTTCAATTTTCAATTTAATCTGCTGTCAACAAGACAGTCTCTGGGACTGGATGACTTAGAGAAATTAAAGGTTGCAGAAGATTGACACTACTGTTTGCTCACTGGGATCATAGAGTTCTAGCAACAATCCTGTAGGAACATTATTCCAGACTATATGATGGACCAAGTTTCTGATTCTGAAAATACTTACCTGTAGCATAAATCCTTTAGGCTGGTTTTTCAGCAACAAATCACCAGTAGTTTCTTATGAATGCTTTAAATGATAATTTTGAACATTATATGACAAAAAATTGTTTGTTTTTTACCTATAAAAGCCCCTGTCCTCGTTCACCTTACCTGTTTTTCCTGGCATCATGTCCCAGAGATGTAAAGGCTTGACTCCTTGGAGGCCTGAAGTGTAGAACAAATACTGTATGTCTGTGCAGGATCTGGTAACCCCACTGAGGGTTTTGCCCAATGTGTGTATCTCCATCTCAAATGATTCTCTGCCAGTGTCCCTGGGTTTACTAAATGGTAGTCCATCAGTGTAATTTTCTGTTAACCAAAGACAGAAGATCTGAAGAGAGGTGTCATGTTGAGACTAAAAACTAGAAAGCAGAACCTTGTCTGAATTTCTCTGATGAAAACCTGCAACTCCAAACACCATTGCAAAGTGACACATCTCTTTGAGTACAAGTGTAGCCTCAGGGCTGTCAAAAGGCATTTGTTTCACAAGTTCATTTTACATCTCCTATATGTCAGTAGAGATGAGTGCTGCAGAGTAGCCCTTGTTAGATCATAAATCTCCAAGCTTATAGATAATTTCATCCTTTTTACAAAAATGTATAACTCTGTAAAATTATATTATGTACACAGCTCCTTAAGGCTCTAAAATTTCCACTCACACTGCCATTGCTAAAGGCCATGTCACCTCTAAGGTGACATTTACTTGCAAATTTTTCAGGTCCTGTTAGTCTGCAAAGTTGTCCATTTGATAACCATGTTGTTTGTTTGATACTCTGGTAGCATCGACAGGGCTAGATGAAGGTTTGAAGTGATTTCTTATGGAATAACAGGCAATACCCATTTCCCAATCACTTTAAGTCTAAATGACAGACTTCTGCACTTTGCCTGAAAATAACAACGCTTCTTTGTAGCTTTCCCTCTATCTAATAGTTGTTCCTACCCTATAAACTGCACACAACTCCCATGTAAGGGTTCTTCCCTCTCACAGTCTACCTGAATGCCCTGTTTATGTCTCTTTGAAGGAAACCGAACTTTGTTTTGACCAGCACTATAGAGCCAGTGAGTAACCCCAAACTCCAGCTGCTTCCTTTATACAAAGACACAGCTCGATGCTCACATATTTAGTTATTTTATAACCTGGACTCTTGGATGATCGTCCTGGAAGTGCCACCTCCAAACCCTGAGCAGTGCCTCACTCTCTGCTTTGTTCCTCATGTAGTAGTGATGGCACTACCAAAGTGTCACAAAAAATGTCACAGAGATGCCATTTTGCAGGTTAGGTGAGGTCCTTAAAAACCACGGTGGATGGTTTCCTAATCACAACTGAGTCTTGCCTCAACATGGTAAGTGCAAGTTTGTAGAGAAATATGTTACTTTTCTTTGATTCTTTTAAGTACACACATAGCTAAGATTGCTTTGATTTAATGCAATTTTCAGGAGAAAATGTAACAATAAAACAGTTCTATAATGTGCTACACTTGCAGGTCTCCAGACAGTAGGAATATTCAGAGTTGGAAGCTCAAAAAAGAGAGTACGACAGGTGAGTGCATATGGATATGGTTTTCCTTCATCAGCTATGATATAAACAAATCTGATTCCTTTTGTTGTGATTTCCTCTGCATGAATCATGTGGTAAAATTCAGGCTTTCTGGGTCAGTGACTTGTTTTTTTGATGGCTCGTAACAGGCCATTTCCAGTATCCTCATCAGGTTCTCAGGAGGTTAACAGTCAGTATGTTTTGCTCTGCAAAAGTGACACAGGGTTGGAGATCCAAATAGACTACAGTGATGAAATTTTCCAAAGGTTACACTGTAGGGGGAAAAAAAAAATCTTGGCTGTTTGTTTCATCTCAGAAACAGCTGAAGCTCCCAAAGTAAACTCAAACTGTAAATCCTTTTTGGAAAACTCACAATATGAGAAAATATGCAAGTACAGAACAATCTCTTTGACCTTCAGATTGCTGCTCCTACATACCACCTTTCTTTTACCCCTGCTAAACTGGAAGGTCAGAGCAGGCCCTTCCAAGTCTTGGTCTCAGCCAAATGATGAAAAAGCAAAGATGGTTGGTGTACAATTAGGTTCCAGAGACAAAGTCAGAAGTGGGTGTGATCTCATCCTTAGATACTGCATTGTTATTCTCAGAAGTTGGGAATACACGTTGAGTTAAAGCAGTAGGAAATAGTGATTAATGTTTACATGATGTTTAAGGAGGTGATAAAAAGTTACAGGAAAGTACCCCTCCCAGGAAGTATAGGAGCAAAAATATCAAACAGAACAAAAAATAAACCAGCAAAAGAAAGCTTGACTGCATCTGATCCCAGAAATATTTTGTGGCAAAAACTACACCGTGTAATGCTTTGTTGCTCTGTGACATTACCTTGAATAGCTAAACTGAATTGCTTTTGGTGGGTAGGACAGTATAGCCTACTGATTTGTAGCTTTTCCTCTAGCAGTTTCTATTGTTGAGTGGCTGGTGTAACACTAAGCTGAAAACATTCCTGGTCTGCAGAGGCAGTTGTTAGATCAACACTGAACTAGATAAAGTATTGAAGTTGCCTCTCAAGCTCCAATGTCAAAACATATATTATCATTTAGGGGTGAGTACAAATGTCTCATATCCCTGGGGAAAAAGCAGAGAGCTTCTATTGCTTACATATAAACTAAGCTTTACTTTGAACACCAATGACTTTTACTAGTTTTTCTTGTGTTTTCAAAAGGGGAGGAAATAAAGAGATTTGGGTATCTATGTGTTCTGTTACATGGACTAATTTATTGAACTACATAAACTGATATATTTCATTAAACAACAAGAAAGAATCAGCTTGGCCCTTGCAGTTACAATAATAAATGCTGTCAACATGAACACATGGGAAAGTCTGGATTCAATTAAAATTCCACTCATTTTCTGAACCATGGAAAGCCAAACCCAGCACTCAGATTTTGGTGTGCTTTTGCAGCTGTTCATTAGTTTTCCTTGTGTAGAAAGTAAGCATATTTTTGTTTTCCTTCCTTTCCCAGTTAGAAAATGTCCTGTTTCAGCTGTAGTTTGTTGCAGTAAATACATAAGTAAGTAAGCGCATGTGCCAGTGGGGTTTTTAATTGGTGAGCAAGAAGAGAAAATACAGAACAAGTGCATCAATTACAAACCTCCTCCTTCATATTCAGTGGGGTATAGGACAAAGGTTCCTGAGCCCGTGTTGACTCAAGGTGGTAGGTCTGGTGCATCAGGATGCCAGGAACCATCTTGTGCCCAGAAACTGCACAGATGTTCCAGCAAAGTGTTGTTACCAAGGTTAGGGTGGACAGCCCTCAATGCTGGGCCTGGTGACTTGGTGGCAGCCTCAATCCTGAGGTTGAAGAGTGACATGTCTGGAGCTCTGCTCTCCCATCCCCTCTCCCAGCATGGCTGTCCTCATCTCTCATATCATAAGCACCAGTGGATGCTGTAGTTCACCAGGTGTATCCTCTAAAAGTCTGAGAGTATTCCCTGTGAATGGAGTCTGAGAGACTTAAAGTTTAAACTTAAACTTAAAAATACACAGTTTTATCCGCCATGATGCTTGGGCCTGAAATGTGACCATGTCTCACCAAAGCTTACCTGATACTGTGCTATGTAGGACATCTCTGTAGACCTCAGCAGGGTATCAGACATGCTACATTCAAGACTGTAACAACAGCTTATGATTTCGACAGCTATTTGGGAAATCCAAATTCCTGATGCAGTGCTAACCTGCTTCCTCAGCCGCTTTTGAGCTGTAAGTGCAGAAGTAATCTTCTGGATTGAGGTAGTTCATGGTGCTCCATAGGGATGTTCCACATTTGCCACCAGTCTGGAGAGTAAAATTGAGCTGGGAATGAAGTTCTCAAGTTGGCACTGAAAAATCTTTGACCACAAATCATCAGGGAAAAGCATCATACTAGATAAAGAACATATTCTGGTATTCATAGCATAATTATTCATTATTAGTAATGACTGATATTAATAATGTTAAAAGTAATCTTAATAAATTAGAATGGAGGCCATGATTTTTAGAGGATACTTTTACACCCATTATGAAAGCACAATTTCAGCAGAAAACATAGGATTTTCACACTATGCACACTCAAGATAGATTTGCACATGATCAGGATTGGCCACAAATTATCACAGACACATAGTTTGCTTGTGACTTAGCTTTTTTTCTCTTTTTGGTAAGTCTGTATTGTTCCTGGTAAAGATACTTGATACCTCAAATTTCCTTGTTTAGTTATATTGAGTTGTAATGACTCTTAGAAGATAGATGTGAGATCATGATACCTCCTAATGTTAGCAAAGGTATGAATTTTTTCTAAGAAATAGTTTTAAAACATCTTGACTATTTTCAAAATGAAAAGAGAGTAAAAGGTGGAGCTGTCAGCCTCTGGAATGTATTCTGCTCTTGGTGCTGGGAAATGTCTCCAGAAGGGCAGACTTTTATCTTTCCATAAGGTATCTTGGATGTGGGAGAGGGCTTTCTTCTGCCTTTGGAAAGCATGATGCCTTTCAATTTTATAGAATTTGTCTGAGGATCATAGCTGGGAAAAAAATAGCAATACCTTGTAATGGTATTAGCTTGTGTTTAAGTCCATAATTATGATCGCTTGGTGAATATAACTAAATTAGGAAGGCAAAACAAGGTGTATGTGGATGAATGCTGTCTTAGTGAACCTGTCTGCTTGCTGTCTATCCTGTACAAGAGAAATGTGAGTTTAGTGGATATTAACATCTTATTAATGTTTTTGTACAAAATTGTAAATGTTACGAAATGCAATTTAGTCTTTCTTGTTCTAGGGATAATACAGTAAGGTGATATAAGAAAGCCTTTCTTGCAATTTTCCTTATTCTCTCTTTCTGCCAAGATATGAATCTTGGCTTTTCTGCAAACATTATACTTATTTGGGCACACTTTTTCATGAAGGAGTGTCATCTTAGCAGGAGAGAAAACATATTTTATTACAGCCTGGCACAGACTGTAAGTTATGGATCAGGAAATAAGCAGCAATTAGACATGAATTTTATCTTTGACATTACCAAAAAACTAGTCAAATCAATCTAAAAAGTGAAAATGAGTAAATCTACTTCTTAAAAGAGTGGGGTGTACTAATTGGGAAAATAAGTGACTGTGGTTTTCTGTCATGATCTTTTTCAGTTACGTGAAGAGTTTGACCGAGGCATAGATGTTGTATTAGATGAAGAGCACAGCATTCATGATGTTGCTGCTTTGTTAAAGGAGTTTCTGCGTGACATGCCTGACCCGCTTCTCACCAGAGAACTTTATACACCTTTCATCAACACTCTCTGTGAGCTCTGCAGCATCTTGATATACCAATTTTAAAAAGCTAACCTGTTTGAATTCTTTGATCTCTACTAATTGTCTTATCTTATTCTGTGCATTTTATGCTCTAGATTTGATTTGCTCCAAATATTTGTATAATATATTATAAACAATATGGTATATTCTACTATATGTAAGATACTATACTATATTGTATATAATTTATATTATGTATATTCTTTAGTATAAATTTACAGAGACTTTTCCTTTATTTTTGTGCTGTCTAAGTATAATCTAGAAAACTAGACCAACAAAGATTTCACTTATTATACATATTTTATCATTTGTATATAGGATGTGATTCATATTATCTACTAAAATCTGACCCTGTCATTTGTTCAGCAGTACCAGATCACAGACTCCCATTTGAATCCCAGTATCTTAAAATTTTTTAAGCTGTTCACTGGCCAAAATTGCAGCCTAGCTTAAAAAATTCAAGTTTCTTCATAGTTAATGGTTCTCAAAGCCATTGTATTAAGTACTCCCAATTGTGTTGCCTAGGACCTGAGTGCAGACTCTCACAGATTTAGGAAAAAGTAAAGTTGGACCCTTCAAGCTTAAGCTACTCCCTAGTATGTGATTGTCAGATTCTTTCTAGCCCCCATGTCTGAGGTCCTGCCTCTGTCCCACCTTTCTCACTGCCTACCATTGCACTTTACATGGTTAGAATGGTGGTGTTTGCAGAATGTCCTTTGTATCTGTAGTTGCTTTTCCAATCTTCTGCTACCTCTACCAGATGCAAAATTGGAAGAAAACCAATTAAAAATGGCTAAAGCGTAAATCTGACTGGAATGCTTGCCAGCTACTGTGTATACCAGTTCTATACTTAAATGAAAGGAGTAAATAATAAAATAAGCAGAATTTTTGAGCCCATTTATAGTGATGGAGTGTGAAACATGTATTTCGCTCTCTTGTAAGATGAGAAAAGCTCCTATGAACTTGTGACTGAAATGTTGACCAGCCATGACAGAAATCCCGTAACAGTATTTACTACACTTTTGAGGTTTCCTTAGAGTTTTCTCTTCTAATATTGTAAGGAAAATAATCTTTAAATAAAGCTATTCTTATGCATTCCCTTGTGCTAGGAACAGTATATTTGTTCTGCTTTTAGGTTAGTTGGAGTGATTTTCTTAGAATATATTTTTTCCCCTCTTAGTATTAGAGCCAGATGAACAGCTAAGCACCTTACAGCTTCTCATTTATCTTCTACCTCCTTGCAACTGCGATACCCTGCACCGGCTGCTGCAGTTCCTCTCCACAGTGGCTGGCCATGCAGAAGACACCAGAGACAAAGATGGCCAAGAGGTAAGTCCTGGTCACTTTTATCCTTTGACTTTGCTTAATTCATGGTCTGAAAAGAGATGTTTAAAGCCTTGAAACACTCACAGTGGTGGCATACCCCTGAAAGATGGAAGAGGTTTAATCTACTTGCCTGCACTTTTGCCATTTAGTTTAGTATGTTCTTAGGGCTGTGAAAGTTTAATTTTTTCTATGACTTAATCAGTAAAGAATCTACCACTTCCTTTTGGAGATTCACATCATAACCAACCTTGTTCTTAAGAACATCTAATGTTATCCATCCAGCCTTGTTTTATACTATTATATTCTATGGAAAAAGTACTCAGAAAAGGTCAGGCATGCAAGAACATGCTTTTTCATTCTCTTTGTGATATCTGTTGTTGCTTTCTTATATAACCTTTGGACATAGCCGTTCACTTCTTAGTTCCTTTAGCTTCCTTGTGTGCACTGGGTAGTGGGGAAAAAAGAAAAAAAAGACATGAACTCCAGCTGTACCCTTGCAAGTGACAGACCTCATCACTAGCTGGAGTCAGGTTGTTCGTCTCTGCCTGTTTTCCTTCTGGCCGCCTTGCTGTTGTAGTCTGGACCGAATTCAGTGGAGTGCAATCACCCCTCAGAGAGAAGACCTTCACACTAGAGAAGACTTGAAAATCTGGGGTTCCTCTTCCCAGAAAACGCTTGAATTAGTAGGCTGCTCTGCAAAAGGTGGCAACTCTGTTAACTTTGAATGAAATGGATACAGTCTGTCGCTGCTAGACAAAATTATACCAGTTTATCTGTGGGATGGCCTTCTCTGTCCTCTGAGCTGCAGCAAAGACTACTTCTGAGGTTACTTCTGAAACTCTTCCGAAACTCCTAGAGAATTTTGTCTTCCAGATGAAAAATCCCACTGATTTCATCAAATTTGGACACCTTTTGCAGTTGTCTGGTTTTAACAACTGGCACTTTGAGACTGAGCTTTTCCAAATTTCTGCCTCAAGTCCTGACTTCTGGTGTGCTGCATGTGACTTCTAGGCCTATTTCACTTTTAAATCCATTTTAAATGCTATTATTTTTGTTCTCAGCAAAGAGTTCATAAAAACTACACCACTGTGATGGAAAGCATTTAGAAAGAGCATCCTGTAACAGTTTTACTGTGCTTGAAAACATGTATAAGCCAGATAAGGTCATGGTCCCCCTGGTCCTGCAAAAAGTTCTTTGTTGGTTCAGGAATGTACCCAAGAGGATCATATTGCAGGGCTAGGAGATGCTCCTAAAGAGGGCTGAGTTGGCCCCACAGTTGTATTAAAGGCATTTTCGTTCCACTTAACAGTGTATCAGCTCTGCCACAGGTATTTTGGCAAGGCAAATTTTTGTAAGCCCTCCTGACAGTATTGTAAGCATCAGGAATATTATGTGCAACTGGATACCTTTTATAGGTAATACAGTATTCTGCTCACAATTATTTAAGTAATCTATGAATAATTAAGTTAATAAAAGCATACAGGGCAAAAGAAAGTATTTTATCAGACTTTTTGCTATCACTGCAAGAAAAACAGCCAAGCTTAGGTCCTCTTCATGATTTCTTTAAAAAGCCCTTCTCTCACATGGAGATGGATTACTCACATTATTAAAATTACTCATTTAGTTAATTTCAGTGGATATGTTTACATTTTTAAGGGATGCCCTGAGGCTGCCCTTACTAAAAGACTCACTGTACAAACAACCTGCACATGCAGATCCAGACACAGCCAGAGGCTGCCCCTGGCACACTGGAGGCACCACGTAGCTTGGCATCTTTGGTGGCTTGAAACTCAGAGCTTGAAAAGCAGGTGACCTGAAAAACAGCTGGGTACATGGTGGTGTGCAAATAAGGCAGTGTGCTGTTCTCACAGTCACGCTGGGATGAGTCTCTGAACAAAGAGCCAACATGTTTGCTGTGATTGCCCATGCACCCACTTAGCGCAGATGTCTTTCCAGTGTTACACAGTGGTCTCACCAATAAAAGGAAAAGCTCTTTTTTTACTGGCAGCTTGATGCTGTCTGGTTGAGCTCTGTAAAAGATAAACCAAGTACAGTCACTGAACAGTTTTAAGTTTGACTAGAGTGTTCAGTAAATGACCAACTGCAAAAAAAAAAATAAAAAACTACTTTAGAAGATCTTTTTTGTACCACTCATTTCTTGAAATCCCATTTTCACTGCCTCTTTTTGATGCCTCTTCATGCCCTTTTAAAAAATTATTAGTTCAAATGTAATTGAAACAAATGAAAAATATCTCTCATGATTTTTTTTTTTTTAAATCAGCCTGCAACAAGTACTGGTTCAATGCCTGAAATTCACTTACAGTCTTAACTGTTGGCATTTTCTGCATTCCCAGAATAGCAACCAAGTGGAGACAGAGAGAGGAAGCACAACTCCTACTTTTTGCTCTGTTGAAAGAATAGAAGGGGAAAAAAAGTAGTCTAATCGCAAATATAACAATGAAATTTTTGATTTAATAACATATGACATATTTCTCAGCTCATTTGCTTCTAGTCTAGTACGTATTCCTAGTTTTCTATTTCCTCAAAATTCAGGTTACTATTGCTTCTTCAAGCACAGATTTATAAAACCAGGAAAAAAGGCAAAAATACAACAAACCAAAAAAAATCCACCCAAAAAGTAAACATTTGGCATTTTCTAGCAAACAAGCAAAAATACAGGAAAATACTTATAAGAGTAATGAGCCTGCTCCTTAATTATCTGAACTGTTTAAACATGGAAAGGTGTCACTCTATGTGTTTGAAATCATGAATGCTGGTTGAGAAACCTAGGAGTTTTCAGTATGTGATCCTAAGAGACAGTGCTGAGGTGGTAAACTGGGAGTGAGCTTTCTCTTGAGTTCAGGAATATGCCACTGTCAAGCTTCCAGGGAATTAAGCATAGGAAGCACTTCCACCTTCTACTCCTCCAATTCATGTAAAAATATATCCTGAAAATCCACAGTGCTTGTTGCAGAGATATTCAAACAAGGTGTTTCAAGGTTGCTAAAAATTGTTCATTTTTTATTTGACCAACACTAGATTTTGGGTTTGACAAATGAAGCATCTGCCAAATCATGAGAGAGAGAGAGAGAGAGAGAGAGTTTGTGTGTTTGTGTGTGGGTGTGTAGTGGCATGAGTGTGTGCAGATATGTGTACATACATATCTGTATCCATTACACCCCATGAGACCCCACCTCATTTGTATTCTGTTTTCTAGATTACTGGGAACAAAATGACGTCACTTAACCTGGCTACCATCTTTGGCCCTAACTTGTTGCACAAGCAGAAATGTACAGACAAAGAATTCTCGGTTCAGAGCTCAGCTCGAGCTGAAGAGAGTACTGCTATCATAGCTGTTGTACAAAAGATGATTGAAAACTATGAAGCCCTTTTCATGGTAGGTGGATATTATTTTGTATTAGTCCTACACATTTTTAAGATAAATGAGAGAATACCTGGTTGATCCTAAAGTAGACAAGGATGAAATAAACTGTAGAAACTGCATTACATTAAGATCAATTAGTATTGGTAAAAAAAGTAGTCTTCTAGCAAGGAGAATGATTTGCAGTAAGTAAAAGCATTAAAAATGTGTGCTTATGTATTGGCCCAAATGGTTTGCATGTGGATAAGGGTATTTTCCTTAGAAGGTTTCTGTCTGTGGAAATAATGAGGTTAGTTGTTCAGTTGTATACTAAACAATGCATGGACAAGACTGAAAAAGACCTTTCACATATCAGCTTTGGAAGTCAGGAAGCCTGTTCTGCAGGGCTTAAGAGATCCTTGGTTAATTTAAGGAACAGCCTTAAAAAGGAGACTTTTTTTGTTGGTTGGATGAAGAGGAAGGACAAAGCTTTCTCATTTGTCAATTGGATAAGAGAAGTAAAACAGGAATCTGTGTAGTTCCTGAGCTCCCTTCTGTTCTCTTGCTGAAACAAGGAAGTTCTTCACAAGAAGGCTGTTGGTCTTGGATTTGGACATGTTGTTTACTTAAGATGCAGCTTAGTTAAATCATGTTCCTCATGCCTAGCAGTTACCTGGACAGTTAATTCTGTGGCTTTTCTTGTCGTCTTTTTGTGTACAAAATTATAGGTCACCTCAGTATGGCTTGTGCCTGAGAGGGCTCTGCTCTAGGGTAGCAAAGGCCAGTCAGACCTAGTGGTGTGCACTATCCTGTCTTCATTTGAGTAGACATACACATCCTAACAAAACCAGTAGTCTTGAAAAAGTAGTTTTGGTTGTTGTGTCCTGAAACTAAGCAGCACTGTATGTTACACTGAGGAGGTAAGTTCCCAAAGCAGAATGAAGAACACTCTGGAAACCTCCGTTGCTGCTTCAGCAAAGCTGAGTANTGTTGTTGTTGTTGCTTTTCACAGTTTAGGGAATTGTTAAGTGCTATTTTTCCTTCCACATCAGGAAAAGAAAGTCACAGACCTGCAGCTTTGGGTGAAGGTCTGCTGACCCGGAGTGGGGATGGCACTATCCGGTTTAAAATAATACTTGAATAAGAATACTTGCAATACTTGAAGTTTTCTTACTGTTGTTTCTCTTTAAGAACTTCTTACAGCACAGACACATCTCAGTATGTAATACTTAGACACACATTCCAACTTTCAGTCTGGAAAGGGTGGGGCTAAGGTTAGACTAACCTACATATGGACTCTTTTAATTCTGACAGATTTATTCTTCTGTCTCTTCGGTACTTGCACTTTCTTCTGAAGGTTAAACGAAGTGTGGGAAAAAAGTTTTCCTTTGTTTTCCAGAGTAGCTTTTACTGTTTATACTTCACATTTATGCTACTAAAAAAAGAAAACCATCTGGATTTAAGGATTCAGCTACAGCTGTAACATAGTGTATTTCTACTAAGGTGCTTTTGCGTTTTTTTTTTTTCAATTATTATTANTTGGAAGAAGATGGACAAACCTGAAAGATGGGCTGATGGCCATGTAGTACTGTAAGGGGAAGGTGTCTATCAGATTTCAACAGGAAGAAGAGCATGAGAAAGCAGTCATGAGCCTTGTCTAGCAGTCTTAGTCTCTTTGTGGTTTCCCTTGCTTATATTTTTATACTTGTACTGGTGAGACACTTGCAATGTTTGGGTTTGGGGTTTTTGTTTGTTTTGGGGGGGGGTGTTTGTTTTTTGGTTTTGTTTTTTTGGG
>VXBX01004341.1:180548-238733 GCA_013400415.1 Scytalopus superciliaris
GGTGGGGGGGTGGGGTTGTGATTTGTTGTTGTTGTTGCTTTTCACAGTTTAGGGAATTGTTAAGTGCTATTTTTCCTTCCACATCAGGAAAAGAAAGTCACAGACCTGCAGCTTTGGGTGAAGGTCTGCTGACCCGGAGTGGGGATGGCACTATCCGGTTTAAAATAATACTTGAATAAGAATACTTGCAATACTTGAAGTTTTCTTACTGTTGTTTCTCTTTAAGAACTTCTTACAGCACAGACACATCTCAGTATGTAATACTTAGACACACATTCCAACTTTCAGTCTGGAAAGGGTGGGGCTAAGGTTAGACTAACCTACATATGGACTCTTTTAATTCTGACAGATTTATTCTTCTGTCTCTTCGGTACTTGCACTTTCTTCTGAAGGTTAAACGAAGTGTGGGAAAAAAGTTTTCCTTTGTTTTCCAGAGTAGCTTTTACTGTTTATACTTCACATTTATGCTACTAAAAAAAGAAAACCATCTGGATTTAAGGATTCAGCTACAGCTGTAACATAGTGTATTTCTACTAAGGTGCTTTTGCGTTTTTTTTTTTTTCAATTATTATTATTATTTCTGTTGCTTTTATATATGGTGAAGTTATAAAACTCTGATTGGCTTCAGCACTGAAACTGGAACAACATTTATGAGCAAAAACCTAGGAAACCGGGATGTGTTGGGGCACCCAGACCATAGTATCAGAATGATTTTGACATATTCGTGGGTCAAGAAGGTTCTGTTTGTGAGAACAACCCAGGATACTGAGCACTGTTTTTACTAAGCAACTATTGATAACATCAGTAATATGCAAACATGTGAATTTCTTGTAGTAGATGGAATCTGATCTTGCTTCAGATGTCAGTGTTGATAAGGCCTTTCATATTCAATTCTTACCCATTTTGGTGAGTCTTAGGAATGCATTAAAACGTTCTATGGAAATATGTAAAGGACTGTTCTTTGCCAGTCTCTGAACTACATCCAGCAGCTGCATGCAAGGAGGCACAACTCAACCACCCTTCATCCTGTTGGCTTTGACCTGGCATGGAGAATAGAGAACAGCAGCCTGGCCATGCCTGTTCGTCTCCTAGCACCCAAATCCAGCCCTGCTGCAAAGAAGCACAGCATAGTGTATGAGATTTCTTATTTTAACTCTTAGGGATTACTGTGGCCTCCCCACTGTGGAGGGGAGCATATGCTGCCTTTCTGTGTCACATCAGCAGCAAGGGACAGCACAAAGTAGAGACACTTCAAGGGTCCCTCCACTCTATTGAGTCTCAAGAGTTGTGACTCTCATGGTAGCAGCCAGCACTAAAATCTCAGAATATCTCCTACTTTACTGGAGTCCTGACAACTTCAGAGCCCTCTGATGCGTCCCTGTATTGTGCTCAACAGCTGTTATTTCAGCAGTGCCTTGGCTTCCTTTCTGTCCCTGAATTTCAAGTTCTCATCCATCTACTCAGACACAACTGCCAGTTAAACAATTAATTCAGTAATAGTTATTGGGACATCTTCCTGAGGTACTGATATGTAGTTCTCTGTAAGTTTTTAATTACTCACATATCCTTTCTACTTACAAAGCTACTTAACTAAACTGAAGAAAATTGCTGCACAGGAGCAATAAAAGACAGTAGATAGTTAGCAAGGAGACCATCAGTACAAATCCAATTAAAGATTCATTGATTAATTTGCCATCATTCATTCAGATAAAAGTCCTATAATTCCATAGAACTGTTAAGTTTGGGTTTCGTAGACACTTTCTGTTGGAGCTGAACTTCCAGTTGGAACTTTTTCAGAATTGTTTTGATGGCATGGAAGACTGAATATTTTTTTTTTTTAATATAATGGAAAATGTGCTTTTATTTTTCTGACAAAATTCTCTCAGTAGATTCTTACAAGTTACTTGATATAAAACTGAATAAGTAGTTACAGACAAAAAAGTGTGGATTCGGTTTTATCCTCAAATTTCATCTGGAGTTTATTCTAATGTATAGAAGGGCTGTCTAAATGTAGAAGTTGCAACACACCGGGTTTCTAAAAATATATTCCTATTAAGATAAGATGATTTATTCAAAGACTAGAATATTAGTGACCATTGATAAGATATTTTTCTGGTTTAGAGATTGAATGCAATTTTTTAAAAAACGAGTATGTGGTTACACAAGTTTTTCATACAGATTTTGTATCAATTTGAATTAAATTATGCATATCTTTATTTATTTTCTAGTTATTTCCTTATTTAAAGAAATATGCCTTTCTGTAACTTGACTCCCTAAATACCTCCCAAACCAAGGTATTCCTCTGGGCAATCTGTTTCCCAGGAAATGTCAGGGAGAACAAATGGCCCATGCAGTGTGACTTGAAGGTCAAGAGATTCAGGCTCTGACAAATTGCATCCAGAAACCATCCAGATATTGCACAGTTGATGAGCTCTTGCTGAGATTGTATTGTCTCCAGTTCCATCTGCCATGAGTGAACCTGGGCTGTTAATTCAGTTTCTTGCATGGTTTCATCTGTTTCCGTGTTTTGAAGCTTGAGTTGAACATTCCACTGTGACGTGGACATACTTAAGGATTGATAATACTCCTGTAAAGTGCAGTTGGAAGCACAAGGTTTACTTATGCAGGTTTTGGGGTGCCATTTTTGCTGCCTGCCCAGGAGATGTTGCTGTGTTCTGCATCAGCTGAAGCTGTCTAGGATTTTGAAGGGCCATCTCCATACAAAGTGCAAAAGGAAGGTTAGCAAATCAGAAGAACAGACTCCACAGAAGGTGACACAAATTCCAGCTGAGCCTGTTGCTCAGAGTGGCTAGAGATCCAACAGGACCCACTTGTAAACCTGAGTTATGGACAGGTGAACTCCGTAATCATTAAAGGTCTGACTGTGCATAAGCAGGAACTTAAGGGCTTCTAGATCTCAGGATTTGGCCATATGAATACCAGAACATTAAATATTTATAAGGCATCATTTAGAAAAATGCTGACCTTTGGCAGCTCTCATTGAAGTGAAGCAATTGCAGATCTTCATAGATAGAATACTTGCCATGAAATTTCCATAAGAGAAGGACAAAAATAAACCAAATACCACAGAATATATGAAGAAACATTATCTTTCCTGTGTAATTACATTTCACATTGTTTCTAAAGGAAAAGTACAGTTGCTTGGAATGAAGATATGTAAATGTCTACAGATCTTTGAACGGTGATGTAAAGTGAAGATCTCAAACTGGAGCTTTTCAGGTTGTGTTTTATGAGTGATCCCACTGTTACTACGAAGTATAATAGCCAGCTGTATACCAACCAGTTACTCAACAGTCATCAGCATTTAACATGGTAGAAAGTGGTCTTTAGAACTATTTAATCTTTTATTACATGAAATTTCTCTTTCAAGTGGAAGCTTCTGAATATTTTATATACTCTCTGTGAACATATTGTACTTTGTGTTTTAGATTAAGCATAGTACCAAAAGTAGTGTTTGTGAAAGGATATTAGTCTCCAGCTAAGTATTTTCTGATGTCTTCATAGGTTTCCCCTGATCTACAGAATGAAGTGCTTATCAGCTTATTAGAGACTGACCCAGATGTTGTGGACTATTTGTTGAGGAGGAAAGCTTCCCAGTCATCGTGAGTAATCTGTTTTTTCATCATTCCTGTTTCTTCTGGGAATTTCTATCTCCCACTGGAAGTGTTCAAAAGGTTCTAGTTTTCCACAGCTCTTCTGCACTGTCTACAGTGGAGTAGAACTGTCCTCCCCATTACACAGACTCTGCCAAAGAAATTATGACTCTTGTACAGTGTTTTCTAAAGACAAAACTTGTTTCCTGATTCAGAGGAAAGATTGTGTTCTGCTGCAGAGAATCGAATGGCATGTACATAAGAATGTTCAGTGCACTATTACCTGACAGGATGTATTTTTGTGGTCTGCTGGTTCATGTCGTGGTTTTGTTGTAGTCTTCAGTAACAGGAGGCATTATTCCACTATCCTTGAAACACACCCTAGAGTGCCTTAACACCATCCCAACTGCTTCACCAGTTTGTCATTCTTTTCCTATTGTATACACACATAGGACATTGTAAACAAGTCAACTGCTGCAACAGCACATTTATGGACACTCTTTGGATATTATTTAATTGTCTGCTTTGTGGAAGATCTGAAGGGAAAAAAACCCCACACCGATCACTATTGCAGTAATGACACATAACATATTTTGACTTTATGTATGGTGTATATATGCCTGCAACCTTGTGCCTTAATGCTATGAGTTTGTACATTGAAATTAGCAGGATTCCTGGCCTCCTCATGGGACCACACAGTCATTGTCTTTATTCTAGTGAATTCCAGTGTCAGACCCAAAAATGACAAAATTTGACAGACTGGCTGTAAGTAATTTTTAAGAGCTTTCCTGGATGCTACACTCTCTGGGACAGATTGGATGTTGTCTTCCTGTGTTTGTGGAAAGTGCCTAGTGCTTTCTGAATATAATTAAAATTAATTTTTTACAGTCAGTTAGCGTTTTTTTCTCTCCCTCTGAACGTTGTATAGTTGGAAGTAATACAATACTGTGCCTGGCTTTAAAGGAAGAGGTATGCAAGAAATAGTTGAATTAAAACATAAAGGAAAAAGCTTTCTTTAATAATAAAATTTGGAAACAAAAATATGTGCAGAATATATTGTCTTGTAAAGGATTTTATTAGTTTGCTGACTTAACCACATGAACAGATAACTGACAGTAGCAAATTATCACATATCATCTGAATTGGGGTAATTTTCTCTATGTGAAATTCTTTCAGCTAGTTTGTCTGACAGGTAACCATGTGTATATTCAGATCACTGTAAGTGCAAGATAGTTACAGGTACAATAGCTGTCTTTTACCCTTGTTTCACATTTGCCGTGAGCCAAGACTACAATTAGGAGAGACACTGCAAAACACATGACATAAGGTAAAATCTGTAGAGACTTCTTTCTTTAAGCCTTCAGTTTGAAATGATCATATTATTTTAAACTCAAGCTAATAAATGCCTTTGTGCTGGATTTCACCATCTATATAATAAAAAGATGTAAAATTGTATCTCACATATGACTATACATATCAACTGAGCATAAATTAGTTGCAAATAATTGTGGATGTAACAGTTTAGATCCCCTTTCCTTAAATGACCTTTCCTTGAGTTTCCTTACCTTTAGCCAGCATGCACACCTACAGGAGAAAATGGATCTTTTATGGAAAGCTGGTCAAAACTGACAAAGGCATTTTGTAAGAATAGATTCTGAAGCCAAATAGAAACATATAACTACACTAGTACTAATTTATTGTGTTTTCAGTAATGGGCAGATAAAATATCACTGAGATAGGAAAAATCTACTATCTGTCATTTTTCTTCTACTCTGCTATCTTGTGATTTATTTTTAATGTTAATGAGATATGTTTTCACTGTGATTGCAACTTCTTGGTTAAGATATTCCAGGCAGAGGGAATGTTACTTAGTGTTATTGCTAGGAGTGTGATGCTCTTAAGAGATGAATCTATTTCAGAACATAATCTCAATTTTGAAGCTACATGTTTGTTGCTTGTTTTTCCTGTAAGAAATGTGAGGCAGCAGACAACAAGGAAATGTTTGTCTTGATTTCATAAAAATGAGCCTCCAGAATGCATTCTTACTGCTCTTGGAAATTGCCTGGTCACATACTCAAGGTCCAAATGTGAATCTGTGAAACAGAAAAGTTTACATATTCTTGAGACAGTCTTGATCAGAAGAGCTAGTTGGCTGCATAGAGTGGAG
This sequence comes from Scytalopus superciliaris, assembly GCA_013400415.1. NCBI lineage: Eukaryota > Metazoa > Chordata > Aves > Passeriformes > Rhinocryptidae > Scytalopus > Scytalopus superciliaris. The sequence continues at coordinate 186,330 of VXBX01004341.1, forward strand.
TATGAAATCAACTTCAAGACTTTAATGTCACAATTGCTTTGGAGGTCCTGCTTCTGCAATTGCCCTCACATTTCTGCTTTTGCTGTCATTATAAATGCTTTCTTGGCTCTGATCTAACAGAGAAAACACAATCTCTTTTCCTCCCCAGAGGAGGACAAATCAGATGTTCCTCATCTTTCAGTTTTCTTAAGAGCTGAGCATTGTGAATGGTGTGTCAGGGAATTTATGAAAGTTGTTCATGGTAAAGTGCTAATTAAAAATGGCAGCAATTGTGAAGTGTGCTTTTGTGGATGACTTCCCAATTTTTTGTATGTTGGCTTGATGACAATGAAATTTGGGATTCACAACTGTAAGATGAAGCATCTCTAAACTAACAAAAAATAAAATCTATTTCTTATGATTATTTATTGCTTATCATGGTTAGTAGTCCTTTTAGAGTAGATGAGTCTCAAAGTTACAGAATTTTTGGCCGTTTTCGCATTATGATGATGGTTTGTAATCCATCCTGACCTGTGGCAAAAAAATGAAGCTATACAATAGGTCATACCGTATGTGTAAATGCAGTTTTAGAAACTGCAGAGGCTCTGTGAACCATGGAGTCCTCTACCCTGTTACAATAGCAACCACATCATAATCTCATAGTAATCTGGTTTGTTGGTGGCACCTGTGTTGCTCAAATATGTGTGGAAATCACTGTGTGCTGCCAAGCCATCGCACTCTTGAAGGCATAATTGTTTTCCCACTCCAAAGCTTTAAGATATAACAGAAAAGGCTTTCTGCCAGAAACAGAAAAGGATTTTCTGTTTTGATGACCTTGATGCTAGTAGAAAAGTAGGAATATCTCCAGTAGAAGTAATTACTATTATTAATGTTTTTCCAGTTCACTTATACAAGTAGACTCTGGTGGATAATATCAGTTCATAGAAGGATGCCTGTTGGTTTGGAATCTGAAATCATATATTTGAACTCATGTGGCATGGGTTGCTTTTGCAGCTTTCAAATCTTGCAATTTCTACTTAACCACTTTTTAAATCTTTTCCTTAACATATTCATAACCACTGGAAAATACTTTACTTGCCTTCCCATTTCTCACATTTGATTGCACAGAATCATCTATTTATTCTTTGTGGAACCCATAATCTGCCCTTCTTCATAGACTGCATATAGATGAGTGGGTATCTTGCACAGTATTTGTTTGCCTCCCACTGGTGTGTGGGTAGAGAATCTCACTATCCAAGGGAAGAAAATTTTGAATTTTAGTAAACATCCATTTGCTAATGAACTCATACAGTAAAGCAAACAGATGCAAAAGTTTTGTTTTAAGGAATTTGTGAGAATTGGTTCTTTATTTGCAAAGATGCAAACCAAAGTCTTTTGCAGTTTGTGTTTTATTTTGTTCCTGAAGAGCACAGAAGATGTATGAGTTCAGTTTTCAGCTTTAAAGTATTCAGTCCGTTTTGATGGTTTCTTGTAGTAAGATTGACAAAATCCACAGGCACATCCTTTGATTTTTAATGCTATTCTTTCTAAACAAATTTAAAAGTGATATTATATATATATCATAGAATGGGCTTATCAGCAGGAACTGTAAATCAGTTTAGAAACTTGAATGTTTGACTCTTTTCAAAGACTTGAAAGTTTCCATTCAGGTAAATTTTTAGCAGGAGCTCTGTCTTGAGAAGAGATAGACTATAACAGATCATTCAAGGTAAGACATGAAATCAGTGTTTCGCAAAGCTTATGTTCCCACATTCTTTCGTTTCCATTTCCATTTCCCTTATTCCTTGTGTTACCTTGCCATGGCTAAGTGGTGGTTTACCTCTGTTTTTGCCCCGTGCAGTACAGTTAGGTTTTGATGCTGCAAAGATTTATATGTGATAAGCCTTACTGGTTCACCATCAGTGTTAAGTATGTCAGTATGTTGGCAGGGTGAGGTTTAGATGGCATTCAGTCTAGAAAGCTGGAGATAAAGACATTTGGTCAAAGGAAATCTGTAGATACTGGCATTTCTCCCCTTTACTAAGAAGTCTCTCTAATTCTTCTGAAATTCTCAAGGCATTGCTTAAATCTCATATTACTGCACAAGGGTTCTTTAGAACTTAGAAGGGCTGAAGAAAGAAGTAAGGGGCAAAAAAAGGGAAAAAAGGTTTGTGATAGAATTATACATACTTAAAACACAGTAATTCTTCAGTGTATGGATATTTTAAAGATAAATTTGTGTTGGACTCATCTTCAAATGAGAAGTTGAGATGGGATGGGAAGTTACCTAGTGGAGGTTATTTATTTTTTTGTAATGACTCCCTAACATTACCACATGGCACTGGGAAGGCTGGGACAGAGGTACTTTGCCAAATGGCAGTTTTATTTCTTTGAGTTGACCCCAGTTTAAGTTCAGGATAGCGTCAGTTCAGTGATGGCTTTCTCACTGAGAGTTACTGACTAGTAACCTTATTTAATTAATTCCTAACACTTTCTGGTTTCTTTTATACTGGGAAACAAAAAAAGAATATGACTAACATAATAATCATGCTGTCAAGTGTATATATTTTATTTTTTGGGGCATGCAATGTCTAAATCAGCCAGGGGAAAAAATAACAGCTTGAAATGTTGTTAAATTTTGTCTTTATTTCTGAATTTAATATTTAGTGCGCTGTGGCTAGCTGTGTGTTTTCTTTATTTTCTTTCTTCAGTTTTATTTCATTTGTCTAGAAACAGACTTACTGTTGCATAACAAGAAGTAAGTTTCGGCTGCGCACTCAGTTCAGGCTGTCTTTGGATTTGATTTTGAAAAGGGCTGAGCATTTTCAGACATTTGCAAGAATGAGCTTCTGCTGTATCACATTCAATTAGAACAGATACTAATGAGAGGTAACTCTGACTAGTGTTTGACTCAAGAGAAGGAAAAGATAAGCATCTAAGAAACAAAGGTGCAGGGAAATGAAAAATGAGTAATAGAAATATAAATTAGGGAGGAACAATAGGGAAAAAAGGTTATGTTTACAGAGTATTTATACATATTCTTTGTGATGTTCGGTGACTCACAGCTTGCCCTCTACCTGCGTAGTAAACTGTGACAGTTCAAGAAAAATCCCTTGATGTTCCCAACTAATTTCAAAACTGAGTTGTCTCTCTGAGCCTTGGCTGTACATTGTTGGGGATTTGTTTACCTTTCTTTGTCAAAATTAAATGCAGTTCATGGTGTTGGTGATGTAAAGGTGAAAGGTTGAAAGAAGTTGTAGAAGGTACCAGCAGAGCCAGTTGCTTGTTGCCCCAGTCATAAGCACGGCAGATACATCTATTTGTCCTCTGTAAAATATTTGCCTTCTTATGGCTTTAGAAGAAAATCATTTTCCTAGTGTGAGAGGCGAGCTGAGTGCTTGATTTCTTCATGTAAAACTTCAGAACAGAAAAAATTATTTTAGCATACTGCTTTAGCATCAAACTAATCTTCCCTATCATGCCCTCAGCTTTACTGTTCTGACAAGCTAAATTGTCAAGGTAACATAAGGAATTGTTTCACTGCTTAGTTCCCTGTGATTTACTGTACAGTTGTGTGGGAATTTTTCAGTTTTTGTTCTTGACAGCAACATCTTTTGATTTTGAGTGGCCTCTGCTGGCTGCTTCATGGCATAAGTTTTACTCATGAAAAATCCACCTCTGTAACTGCTTCTGAAGGGTTTTCATTTCAGCAGCTATGACCATTCTCCTGTATTTGATTTTTATCTGTATGATCGTAGAATCAGAATGGTTTGGGTTGGAAGGGACCTTAAAGATCATCAAGATCCAAGCTCCCTGCCATGGGCAGAGACAACTTTCACTAGACCAGGTTGCTCAGAGCCCCATTCAACCTGGCCTCGATATTAAACTGGACCCATAGCTATGAACATAAAGGATTTTTTATTAACAGTAGTTTGTTTTTTAAAATTTCTCAGGAGCCCTGAGATGCTGCGGTCAGAAGGTTCCTACTCCACAGGAGAAAGACATTCTTCCACAGACTCCAACAAAGCTTCAAGTGGTGACGTCTCCCCTTACGACAACAACTCCCCGGTACTGTCTGAGCGCTCACTGATGGCAATGCAAGAAGAAGTTGCCCTCAGCCCAGATAAGCTGTACAAGGTACCTGAGCAGTACACACTGGTTGGACACTTGCAGCCTAAGCCAAAGGAGAACTCCTCTGCATCACAGGCTGGAAAAGGTATAGTGCATCCTGCTCATGTTCCTTCTCCTCAGTGACTGGTGGGGATTTCTGAAGTAATTGAAAAGTGCTGGGTTTGTATTATCAGCTATCATGATTTGAGGAGCCGTCACGTAAATGACTTTATAAAAAAATGGCAGACTAAACATGCTTGTTTTTTTGGGTTTTTTTTTGTGTTGAGCCCAACAGGTCTGTGCTGAGTCCTCCCCATTAACTCAGCCAGCTGTCAGGGATGCTATTGGTATAGCACTTCGCAAAACTTGGGGCTTTTATTTAGGAAAATAGAACTATGTATGTCCAGCTTTTCAGCCTATCTGAGCCAGGATGGAAAAGTCTAGTCCTGATCTGTGGGACTGTAATGCCTGCAAGGTTATGGTCCAGACTTTGGAAAATTCTGAGATTTTAAGATTTCAAACTACAACTTTTCTCCCGACTGTAAAGATTTATCTTAACATCCTCTCAGTGAAAAACACAGCTGAGCTGCACAGCTTTACATCTGCAGCCAATTACATGCTGAGCAATAATAGTGCAGGGATCCATAATTTCCTTAGCTACCTAGGGAGTGCATACCTGAATGATTTCTTTGGTAAAGAACTGTGGTTTAAACTAATAGCTCACCAGCACTCCAGGATGCTTTTCTTATAAAAATATGTATTAAAAAATTGTTCTCCATTAAATTCATACTTAGTGAGCCAAACTTTAAGAACCTTCAGTGCTTAGGGATGCCCATAACTGCTTGGTGGTATTTTTTAAACAGTTTTCTTTCAGAGATACTGGTTAGGCATTTAATTCCCTTTGGAACTAATGGGATTTAGACTAATATCTCAATTATATGCTTTATAAATGCCAGTGGGCATTTATCTTTCATATTCAGCATCTAAATTGCTGAATAGGTTTAAAAATCTGATCAGATTCTTATGAAGTTATGAACAGGAAATTACATGGAGTTTTATCATATTAAGCATCTTCTGGACTTTAATATCCATCAAAGCGATAGTGGGCCATGAGAAATTAGGAAATTCCTCTACTGACAGATGGAATCACAAAAGGCATGAAACTGTTTATAAGGCAACACTATGCCCGATACGTGTATTTCATTAAATCTCTATTCTGCGACTGCACTTCTGTGTACGACCAGCATCTCCCTTGGGTTGATAAGAGTGTGCCTTATAGTGACCCCTGGAGTTTGGGCAGCCTGAGGGAGCTTTGCCAGAAACTGTGTGCTGTGGACCAAATCCTCTTGTTCTTGTGGCAAATTGTCTGACTTCTGTAAGACGGAGGACTTAAGGACTCAGCAAACTCAGGCACCCTGCCCATACAGAATCCATTGCAGGATCTGAGCCTGAAACAAGTAGCTGTGAACAAATGCATAGAATCATGGAATACTAAGGGGTTAGAATGGACCTTAAAGATAATCTAGTCCCATCCCCCCAGCCACAGGCAAGGACATTTCTCACTAGACCAGGTTGCTCAAGGCCTTATCCAGCCTGGCCTTGAACACTGCCAGGGTTGGGGCATCCATAGCCTCCTTGGGCAACCTGTGTCAGTGTCTCACCATCTTCACAGCAAAAAATGTCTTCCTAATATCTAACCTGAATTTCCCTTATTTCAGTATGTACCTATTACTCCTTTTCCTATGACTACAGTTCCTGACAAAGAGTCCCTCTCTGGCTTCCCTGTAGCCCCCTTCAGATACTGGAAGGTTGCCATGAGATCTCCAGGCAACCTTCTCTTCTCCAGGCTGAACAGCCCCCACTGTCTCAGCCTCTGTAGGAGAGGTGCTCCAGTCCTCCTATCAACTTCATTGCCCTCCTCTGGACTTGCTCGAACTGTTCCATGTCTTTATGTTGGGAACACCAGAACTATAAGCAGTACTCCAGGTGGGGTCTCACATGTGAGGTACTTCTGTTAGGTGCACAGTAAAGATGCTAGTAGATGTAATGACTCTGATACCATACATGAGGTTTTACCATTCCATTGGTGTATTTCTAAGCAATGTCTTTAAGAGGATTAATTCATCTTATTTTCTCTGCTTTTACTGCTGCTCAGATGTTTCTGAAGATTATTTTGATATCTGGGGTACTTGGCATTCAACGTTGAAAAGTGGCTGCAAAGATCCAGCAATGACAGGTCAGTTACTTCTCAAGTTTAAAGACCAAATCTAGCAATGACAAAAACAATTTCTTGGTTTCAAGAAATCACAGTGGAACCAGTGGGAGAATTCACATTTTCCAGAGCTGGACTTTTAAAAGGTGACTCTGGGAGAATACAGAGAAGTACAGTGGCTGTAGTTCTTTGTATTCAGTGGAATACAGGGAAGCAGTGACACTTCAAACTATCAAAGATAATTTAAAAAGTCATTTTAAAATTACTTCAATAACTAGTTTTGTATTCTTCTAAAAGTTGTAGAATGTTAAGGGTTGGAGGGGACTTTAAAGATTATCTAGTCCCAATCCCCACTCCTATGGACAAGGACACTTCCCACTAGACCAGGTTGCTCAAGGCCTTATCCGGCCTGGCCTTGAACACTGCCAGGATTGGGGCATCCATAGCCTCCTTGGGCAACCTGTGTCAGTGTCTCACCATCTTCACAGCAAAAAATTTCTTCCTAATATCTAACCTAAATTTCCCTCTTTCAATTTGTACCTATTACACCTTGTCCTGTGACTACAGTTCCTGACAAGGAGTCCCTCTCTGGCTTCCCTGTAGCCCCCTTCAGATACCGGAAGGCAGATCTCCAGGCAACCTTCTCTGCTCCAGGCTGAACAGCCCACACTGTCTCAGCCTTTGTAGGGCAGTCCTCCTATCAACTTCACTGCCCTCCTCTGGACTTTATTGGAAGGTGGACACCCAGTGAGGATTTGAGAGCAGCTGCCACAGAGGCAAAAGCACAGGCTGTGGGCAACCCTTCATTGCTGACCCTGCTGCTGGACAGCATGTTCCCAGCAAATTCCCCTCTTTTTTTTCTCTCATCTGCACCCACCTCACAGAAGGGACTGTGAGACTAAAACACTGACCCCCCTCCCCAGCTCTTCAAACACTTGAAAGATGCTGTAAGGCTTTATGTCAGAGCAAAATATTGGAGCCACCAGGTAACATATTAGATGTGGTTCAGATGGATGTAGGGCTGCTGCTTTGTTGCCAGGTTCAGCTGATACACCGGCAGTGGCACAGCCTGATGGTGAAAGCCCCCATGCCTCTTCTACAGTGTGATGTGGGGAAAAGCAGTAAAAGTGCCACATAAACGGTTCTGCAGACTCATGTTTTCTTTCTGACTCTGTCCCCCAGGTTCTTATGGGAACATTTACGAAAGCAGCTTGCTGCGACCCGGACAGTGCTCTCTTTCCCAGGGGAACCTTGCCATGCATTCTCCTCGGTGGCAGGGCAGCTCCTCGGAATTGGACAGCGGCAGGCAGGTCATGCGAAGGAGCCAGACAACTGCTGCCATTCCCGAGTGCCAGCTCCATCCCATGGTGTCTCGGGTGTGCAGTAACCCACAGATTGAAGTTGGCAGTAGAAGTTCAGACCTGTCACATTCAAAGTCGGAGCAGCACTTGACTTTAAGCAGTGTGGAGGACCTCAGTGAGCATGACTTGAGCGCAGGTTGTTTGCAAAGCACAGCCAAGCCCTCCTACAGAAAAGAGCGGCCACCCCCCCCCTATCCAGGCCCAGCAAAACCAAGCTCTGTGTTGCCACAGCGGTCAAGCGTTTCTTCAACATTGCACTCTTTGTGGAGACTTCAGCGCCCGGATAAAAGTTCTGTGCCGAGAGCAGCTGGAGAGCCCCCAGCCAGAGCCCCCGCACAGGCCACGCCAAGACAGGAGCGGCCGGCCCCGCACACACAAGCGGGTCACATCCTTCCCCCAGCGCCTCACAGCCAGAACAGTACAGGTGTCTCAGAGGCGGACTGGAATGAGTGGCAGAGGGAGAGGTGGCAGATCTGGGAGCTGTTATCAGCCGATAACCCTGATGCTCTCCCAGAAACCCTCGTGTGATCTGACTCTGCTGAACTGCCACCTATGCCTCATAGGAAAATAACATTGACATTGGAAAATAGGGAGGGCTTGTTTGTTTTATACCGACTGAATTGCATATACTTTTTTTAAAACTTTGTTCACTTTATTTTCTTAACAGCACTGTCAAGCAGTTAATTTACAAATACAGTATGTTCCTGTTTTTCAGCAAACTTTTGAGAAAAAGCAAGATGAAAATTTTAGTGTAATAACTGTATGTATGCGCTGTGTATAAGATAAAACTGTTGCTTTGATGTTGCTAAGAATGTATTTATATATCTGCAGTTTTGATGATTGTATATTCTGTAATGGGTATTGTATGATAATCATATATTAAGTTTTCATATGCAGATGTCAATCAATCATGACTGCTTTTTTTTTTAAAATCACTGCACTTACATTACCGTGATATGCATTGGAATTCTATAGAAAGTGCACAAGCTGGTTTCTGTGCTTATATATATATATATATATAAAAGCTGTTAAAGGGGAAAGTTGTCCTTCTTTTCACTGCCTATTGAAAAACACTAAAATAGAGTGGAACATGAAAAGCCATATATTTTATAAGGGTAGTAGTGAGCTTAGAGGGGAAAATACCAAATATTTTTTTTCTTATGAATATGTTTGCAAAAGAATTTAAAATTTGATACAAGATTGTGAAAGTATTTTTTTAGATTCTGGTAGGAAGCAACTCAGAGAATCAACTAAGAGCAATGTCATGCCTCAACCCACTAAGGATGCAGTGCAAAGGCCTGCCCTCCAATTCTAAAGGAAACCCAGTGTTATATATACAGGATATAATATATATATTTATAAATGTATGATTTTATGTATTGTTCTAAAACAATAAACTGGAATCCAAATTTTAGAAAACCATACCAAATAAGTTGAGATATGTAACGACTGAGATAGAATATGGCTTTTTCTTTGAAATAACAAAGCTCCAGCACTAAGAAAGTCAGAGAAGGGAAAAAAATTTGCAGACAGACATAGGAAAGGGAGTCAAGCAGAGTTTCAGAAATTAACTTGTCGCTCACTTTTAAATAAGGTTAAATATTGTGCCAAAGTCCGGGTCAGTAATTCTTCTTTAGTACCTGTGTTTTGTGTTGTTAAATGTTGCTGTTTTATACACGATGTGGTGTTTTTAAATTGCAGAACCGTCTGTGGCCAGCAGGTGGCAATGTACCGCAGTATTCTAGAGAAAATCCTTATTAGCACATGATAAGGGAAAATGTATCATATCTAAAGAATTTTATAAAACATATTAGTCTTAATTTTAATGAAGTTGAAGACTTATTCAGTAATGTTGTCTTTAAGTTCTATCTTGTGCCATAATGATGGAATAAAAAGCTAAGTAAAACAATGAGCATATTTTTTGCTCTTTTTTTTTTTTTTAAATAAGGTTTGTGGGAAAACTAATGTGTTTTTATTACATTCTTGAGTATCTATGTCAAAAACATGTAAAAGGCTTAGGAGCTTAGGGACCCCCTTCAAATGCAACTTAAGATCCAGGTTCAGTTTGACACTTAAAATCCATCATATAGTCTGCTCATCATATCTCCATTTCTCATCGTGTCTCCATTTTCCAAATAAAGTTACAAGATAAAAATAAAAGCACCAAGACAAGTAGAAAGGGGCAGGATTTGGCCTTTGACTGTTGTAACTCTTTTTGTAATGCTGCATGCAGAATAAATCTCACTCTTTTCTGGTGGTTGCAAGGCTTTTCCAAATACCATCTTGATATGAGACTTTATAGGAAAAGGTTCTTATTTCTATCTTGTTGCAGCAGCTCTGTGTCAATTTATTCCAAAAAAAGGCAGCCCACCCCAAATTAAAATGACTGTGATATATAAGGAAGGACAAAAATGAGCTCTCACAAACAATCTTCACTATTGATCTTGTCTCAATATTATCCCAGCCTTGATACAGATTTGCTACAGGGAATTAGCTCCCAAATAGTCCTCAAAACCTGGTATAGTGTAAATCCTGCTGCAGAAGATAATATATTCACTAGATGTCTATCTCTTAATTTTAAACCCCTTTCTAAATACAGAAGCACCTGCACATTTTTAGGGAAAGCTGTCTAAGGATTACTCAGTTTCATAGAGAATGCCTTTTGCCAGTACCTGTCTCTGTATGTATTTGTATATATTGGTATATTACCATCTACATGGAGTTTATGCAACAAAAGACAAAAACAAAAAAGGCCACTGCTGGAGGACAGGCTTGTCTGCACACATTTCAATATGCTGTTGTTTGGGAAAAAAAAAGAGATATAGAATAAATTCCAATGAATTAAAGTAACACTTGCCAAGATTACATTATTTCTGTCATTTTCACTTGAACAGGACAGAGCAGAATTTTCATGAGCAGGTTAAGGATGTAATTTTTATTTGTACCTCTTTCCAGGCTGTGACATAATTTTTATGTCTTTTTTTAAAAAGAAAAGTAGCCATGAAAGGTTGTTTCTAGTTTTATGTACTGTAGTATGTACTGTTGCTGCTGTCTTTTAGAACAAGATGTGGTTGCACTATTGAGTCACCCGTTCTGAGACAGTGCTCCTTTGCTGAGGGGCCAGTTGAAACTTCTCCCTCTTGCCCAGGTTCCTATCCCATCCATTACACCAGCTCTTGGAGTGGTGAGAGGAATTCCGGGATGGCTCAGAGACTTTCACAACTGGTGGGCACATGAAAGGAGGAGGGAGAGGATCAGAGAAGGGAGGAGGGTGGGATTGCCCCTCCCTGTGGCAGCCGCCTCCAGCAAGCCCCGTTTAGCTACTTCTGCAAGCGCAGGGCTCACTGCTGCAGCCTGCAGGCGGGAGCCCGGCCAAGCACTGGAGGGTGGCTCTGAGATACAAACCCTAAGGCAATCCAACTCGGGTACTTGAAATCTCAAGCATTCTCCTGTTTACATCGGGAGCCCAGGGTGCCACCACAGCATAGATTAATGCTGCTCAGAACTTCTGAGCTGTTGAAATGATGTGGTTCAGTGGACTGGAATTTGTTGTATGGTCTGGGGATAGGGGTGTTTCCAATTTTTTTTACTGGTTTTGTTGTTTCACATGCATTGGTCAAGGTCAAAAATCTTAATTCCAGCCTTGCTGGAGCATCAACTTGTTCTGTGTTGCTGGTCTGGCAGAGGATCGAGGACTTCTTTCTTGTCTGGGAAACACACAGAATGTCTGAGCCTCACCTTGCTCCCTCTCTCTGTCTTTCTCTTTCCCTTCTTTTTGCATTAATTAAAAAGGAAAAAAAAAAAAATAGAAAAAAGTAGTAGTTCCATTGTGCAAAGCTGTAACCTCACATTGCTGAAAAGCAGTTCTCAGTCACATTAAAGAGTATTTTGACATCAGTAAGTCCTTTTACAACATCACGGGGAACAGCAAACCACTGCTGTGCTACAGTTGCTATAGGGGAAAGTGTCTCTGTGTCCAGACAGTGCTGCACAGACCATAGAGCTATTTGAGGCATGTGGACACCCAGGCAACTGTGTCATAAAATGCACTGTCTCTGAAAATAGTGTTCATCTAATTTTTCTGAAGTGTAAAGCATCTCAAAAGGTGATACTGCATCTGGAAAAGTTACTCAGAGGCTCCCCTTTGATTCAGTGGAAAGAGGCAGGTATTTCTGTGCCACCATTGATACAGTCTATGTTAGTCTTTCTGTGAAGGATGGTCTCTTTTGAAGGGCTGGCCACTAGAAGGGCCCATTTCTTTCCCGTGCTTGCATAAAGGAAGCCTAAATAAGTTCTCCAAATATGGTAGCCCTCCAAGTTTGATGGGATGAATCCCACCCTAAGGATCTAGTAAAATAGAAAATAGATGGTGAATGTTCAACACAATTAACCAGCTCCTAGGAAAAGTGAAACTTATCCAGAGGCCTCAACAATGTTGTGTTATTCCTCGGGCTCCTAGGCAAGCCTGGGACTAGTGGGACTGGCAGTCTGCTGCTTTTGGGAGCTTGGGGAGGTGGCCAGCAGAAGGAGATGGCCCAGTCAGCTCTGCAAGAAATCCAGGGTTTTTGGAAAATGAAAGAGAGTCTGGAATTTCACTTTTTGTTTGTTTGTTTGTTTGTTTGTTTGTTTGTTTGTTTTTAAAATGGATTCATTTTTTCACTGAAAACTCTGTTTCCATATGACCTAAAAGTGTTCATGAACGGGACTGTAATTTAATTAGTTTGTTCAGTGATTTAAAAAGTGAATCTAGCATTTATGAAAGCAGCCTGATTTTGGGCATGTTAGACATACAGAGAGGAGCAGGCTTATACTGTTTCCCAAGTGACACTGGCAAATGAAGACAGGCAGATGAAATCTTCTTTTTGAAAGATGGTGGTCAATCCTCTTTCCTCTGCTTCTGAGTAAGAAAATGTCTTTGTCACTGGAGTTTTAGAGTCAAAGACGGAGGAAAGGAGAGAGGGAAGAGGATAGCTCTCTTGATCCATTTCTCTCCTGAATTGCATTTGGGAGGAGATGAAAGCATGTTAGAGCAGGTGAGAGCAGTATCTCCAGCTGGGTGGTTACCGCACTCTCTGGGTGAGGACTTCAGCCCTGGACTCTGGACACTCTTCTAATGATTATTCAAACTTCTAAATAAAAAAGAATAATTTTTAACAATGTCTGTTAAACAAAGGGGAAACTTCAACCACCATTTCCTTTTGCTGGGTTCTATTCCATTTCCTTATGTCTACTTCCAACCATACCTCTGAGCTTTAATTGAAAAAAATTAAATTTAAAAGGCCCTGGAAAACAAAAGCATTTGCTTCTGGTGTGTAAAGAAAAATCAGATATGAGGAAAAAAATCAGAAAATATCCAGCCCCATGCAACCAAACAATGAGCAGCCCCTTCCTCTCCTCTGTGCACATGTGTTGGGGGCACCAACAGCTGCTCTCCAGGAGGGAGTGAGTCCAGCTGGCAGATGGGTGTTCAGCCAAGGGGCTTCATGCCCACGGCCATAAGGAGAGGAGGGTCAGTGCAGATGTGCACAGGGCCACACAGGCCCTGGGCAAGGTGCCAACACCAGCCCCAGCTCCCTCTGTCTGGCAGATGAAGCCCTCTTTGCAGTCGAGGCCATCCCCGCTGCTGTGGCTAGATGGGACCCTGCCAGGCTGAACCACCTCTGCTCAGACCAGCCAGGTTATAGACACAGAAACCACAATTCCCAACAGGGAATCACTGACAGATGGCTCCCTGCTTGGGTGCTTTGGCTCCCTGGTCAGGAAGGATGATTTCTTACTGCATCATTTTAATATAAATCCAAATTGGGTGTGCTTTGAGAAAGAGCTACTGACTAATCAAGACATCTTTTAGAGTTTAAAAACTCTTGAATCATTCAGACAAAAGATCACCTGAGCCCTGGTTGCTACCTTCAACCTCACAAAGGTGATTTAAAGTCACCATTCAAAAATAAGGGAAAGAGGGAGAGAAAGAAGAAGAAAGAGATAAATAAAGAGAGAATTAGAAAGAAAGAAAGCAAGGAGGAAAGGAATAAAGGAAGAAGTTTGGAGTGAAAAGCATTTTGTCATGCAGAAAACAAAGTGCATGTGGTAGCCTGCCAAACAGGGTTATGGAAGTAAAAACACACGTTCACTCGAGGACAAGAATCATATGATCACTTTGGGGAGATTGAGCAGCACCTGGCTCTTCTATAAAAAGTTTTTAAAGGATGAGATGCTGAACAAACTTCCATATACCCACAGGCTATTTCTGTAGCTCCCAATGGCAACTAAAGGTTACCAGCTCTGCTTTTGTTCAGGGTGGTATCGACAGTGTGTAGCTGTGGCCTTATTTCTGATTGCAGGGAGAGCTGGAAAAGCTCAGAGCTGCAAGGAGGTACTTCTGAAATAGTCCTTAAAAAAAACCCAAACCCCCGTGTCCAGTATTAGCAGCCACTTTGCAGACTGTGGAAAAAACGTTAAGGCTGAAAAAAAAGAGCTCTGGCATAGCAACCTCATCCTACTGGGGCTGTCAGTGAGAGATCCTTATTTTGGAGGAACCTGTTGCTGCTAACTCTGTCAGCTGACAGTGGTAAATGAGTAGTAGGACCTTGGGAGCTGGAAGCTTAGAATTGTTGTCACTCTATTGGGAAAAAAAAAAAAAAAGGAAAGAAAGAAAGAGGGAGAGAGAGAAAGTTTGCAATGGAGAATGAATGCTTTTTCCCCCGTGTCTGCCATTGACAGAACAGTTTCCAAACCTTCAGGTTTTCCCATCCTTAAAGAGTCAAGATTTTCAACTAGAAACATCCAGAATTGATGTGGCGGAGTAGAGCAAGGTCTGGGACCGGGAGCAAGAGAGGAGGTGTGAGGAGGCCCTGCTAGCTGGTGTGTCTTGTCCTCTGTGCCACTGAAAGTACTTTTGTCTGATCCTGGTGATAGTGAAAAGAAGAATTCCAGACAAATCTCTGTATTTATAAGGAAAATTTCATCATTCCTGCCTTTGCCCACAAGGAGACATCCAATCGTCACTGCAGGTAAGACCTGACCAGCAGAGTTACTCCCACATCCTGCTGGAATGGTGCAGGACAGCATTCAGCTCCCTGCTGTCAGGGTTCTTCCTGTGGTGTATATCCTGTTTGTGGTTGTTGTGGGGGTGTCTTGGTTTTATTTCGCATTTCTCTGCTCTGCCCCTTTGTCCCACTAATGATTACATCCACATGGACCAAAGGGCCTTGCGTATGAAAGAGGGAGCAGAAGTCTGTATTCGCCTTTGAGGAGGGATATTCAGAAGCTTTATGGTTTAATATTCATACTAGCCTTGGGCAATTTTATACTCTATGTTTTAAGGGAGTGGGCAGGGAGAACATGTAGTTGTCTTTTCCTCTGGTATCAAGGGATTAGCTTAAGCCCATGAATAAGGAGCATCAGCGATGCAGATGGAAAAAGTAACCAGAAGAGACTGGAAAGAACAGAAAGCCACACTGTCCCTTTTCACAGAAAGGCTTTTAAAAAATCTTCCATGACTATTCTTCCTTCAAGCAAGTGAGCAATACCCCATGTCAAGTCTGATCGGTCCCACCCAATGGACTGCAAGAGAACTGAGTGCAGAATAAAGCAAGGCAAGAAATT
This sequence comes from Scytalopus superciliaris, assembly GCA_013400415.1. Taxonomy (NCBI): domain Eukaryota; kingdom Metazoa; phylum Chordata; class Aves; order Passeriformes; family Rhinocryptidae; genus Scytalopus; species Scytalopus superciliaris. Next base: position 201,597 of record VXBX01004341.1, read on the forward strand.
TAAGCACCAAATACAATAAAGCCATACTCTTAAGGTTTGTTTGCCATGCTCTGATGTACATGAGCTCATATCATAATTGTAAAATGTGGATAACTTTTGTCTAGTTGCAGAGTTCTGTCAGAGCATGCATGGTAAACCACTGTGAACCCCTCAAAGCTAAAAGGAGTAAGCATTGAGTTTTCAGGACATGATTTGTATTTCCAGCTTAATAAAAAGTACTGTCCCAACCTCATCTTTTTTTTTTTTTTCTTTTTTCTAATACCTAGTGTTACTATAAACTTGTCTAGGCACAGAAAGGAGGGTATTTCTTTGCAATGCTGAATATTAGAAAAGGGTAGCAAACACTACTGCATGTCCAGTGTAGGGCTAGGCTTAGATTTGGTGTCAAAAGCCAAAAACCTTAGGAGGTTTTTTTGATGGGAGGGAGAAAGAAAAAGAAAACATGAACCACAACCATGATGCTTTTGCCACTTAGTGCATGCCCACTTCACATTTTTGTAGGCAGTTTGGTGGGTTTGACATAGTCTCCTCAACTGCTCACTTGCAGCAAGCACCTCTCCCCTGTAACTGGTGCTGTGAGGAGCACACTGAGCTTTCACCACTGGTGTCAGCCATGCACAGCCATATGTGGGTGCAGTAGGAGTGATGCTGACCCTCCTTCAGGGCCCTGGGACTCCATGCTATGTCCATGCCCTGGCTCTCCATCTTGCCATGGCTCTGATACCCTTCTATGGCACATCCCTTACTGCCTGGAAGTTCTGTGCAGGTCAGGACTCTGTGTGAGGACATAGGTGGGCAAGGCATGAGTTCCAGGAGTTTGTCATCCTCAACTCAGCTTCAGGCAGGATCTCAAGGTGGCCATGCACCCAGCTCTCACTGCCAGCCCACGGGGTTTACTGTGTAACCCTGTCAGATCTGTTGATCAAAAAAGCCTTTGTAGAGAAGATGAGATTATACCATAAGGATTAGCACTGTATGCTCAGAACTCCTTACACTTGTTTCCAGTCCCCCAGCAGGAGATATTGTTTATTTGGCAAGCATATGCAAACACACCAGCAGGGCAACTGAAGCAGACCTTTCCACTTGGAAAGTTTATGCTCACTGCACAACTGTGTTAATATAAATCCATTATATTGGCATCAGCAAGAGCCATGCTGAATGCCTTGATTCTTCCACCCAGCAAACAGGCTGCTGGTCTGAATTCCTCATGGCTGGATCTCAAACCCTGCCAACCTTGTCCCCTGTGAAATAGATGTTCAGTGAGGGGGGAGACAAGGAAAAAAGTCTTTTCTTAAAATATATCCGTACAGGCCTTACCTTTTCAATTTTTAGTTTTATTCAGTAAACTAAGATACAAGTCACATAGCTAGATGAGTAGAAAACTCAAATATCTATTGTATGTCAGAGCTTGTGGACCCTTTCTTTAAAGTATGAGAGTTTTGGCCCATGTTCCCACCAAGGGATTAACCAGTGAAAGAGTCTCATTGCCCAGCTCTCCCTGCCAGTCTGGGTGCTAAGCTACCTTTCATGTTTTCTGAACATTATACTCTTGTAGATACAGCAGGACAGACATAAAATTAGCTTTGTTTGTGGGGATCTTTTCTAAGAGCATTAAATTCTACTTCAGTTTTTCCTCTTGTTGTTGTCACATGTTTAACATCAGGACTGCTCTGGAGAGAACACTGAATGATTGGGCTGCCAAAGAAAGGGATTCATGTTAACAGGACAGCATCGTGAGCCAGATCAGACTCACAGAATACTGACCATTTCATTTGACTGAATGCAAGAAACTCATTTGGAGAACTGAGATTGCAGCTGTCAGAAGAACAAATAAAAAGCAAATGTGTGTGCTGTGAGAGAAACAGTAACAAGACCTTTGTGTATTCTTCAGGCAGTGTCTGAACCACATGATGGCATTATAAGTGCAGTGTCCCAAGAAATGCCCTCATGGCTCACATCTAAGGTAACCCATGCCCATTAGAATGACTTTCCTTTATTTTAAGCATCAGTTCCTGGACATTTTAGGGGGCATGTAAGGATTTTGCGTGTACTATTACAAGGCAAATCCTTGCATGGCCAGTGTGGCTGGGGAAAAGCAGCACTGAAGCCCTCCTTTCAGCTCTTCTTTCATCCCAAGCACAAGGTGGGTTGCCTCCTCATGCCTGTTCTCAGAGGCAGGGGCAGTCCTAAAACATTTCTCAATATTTGTCTCAGTATTGCATGATAGATTTCAACTAAGTGAATGAGGTGGGCTCAGATGTACATCCTGTGGTGTGATGAAGTAGTTTAGGAAGGACTTCTTACACCATAAACTTTCAGGTGGCATGAAAAAAAAAATCACAAAATCCTCTTTATTAAATGACATTATTGCACTAGCTACCAAAAAATGTTTGGGTTTTACCTTATTTTTCTCTCAAGATAAACCTTTTTCTAAACAAAATTCCAATATTCAGTAGCACCCCAGCTCTGCTGCTATCAGTAATTGTGCTGTGATGTCCTGAGCAACGCCTGGGATATCTCAGTTGCACACCAGCAACTTGTTCACTTGTAGTCTGGGGAGGCCATGATATCCAGAGCACTGGGATGATAGAAGCATCCACACAGTTCCCCAAATCTCACCTTATGGAAGGCTCTGTCTGGAAAGGCAGACTGGGTTGCTATTTTTCATTACTGGTTCCTGAGACCTCCACTATCGTGCGAGACAAGAGCACATATGGAAGTGCATGTGGTAGAGCAGGAGGTTCAGCTTCAGGCTTGCAGGAGTGATCCTATCACCTTCTGTCTTACCCAAGTGGGATGTTACCCTGCCTGTTTTGCAATGTAAAACATCAGGATGAATATTCCAAAGCAGCTCATTACTATGTCAGGAAGCTCTAGGATTTTAGAGGATGATGTGCCATGGCTTTCAGTCAGCCTGTAGTTTCATCCAGGTTTTGCGTTGGCCAGCAAAACCGCATCAAAAGGACTAAAGCCTCAAAGGCTTTTGAGCAGTCTGTTGAGAGAGAATACAGTGGAACATGTGAATATTAATCACAGCTAGGTTTCAGCAGGGATAAAGGAAGGAAGAGAGACTGCCAGTAAGCAGCGCAAATCCTGGCATTTTCAAGTGGTGGTCCTAGGCAATGTTGAGGCTTCTGAGTATATGGAGGGATGAATAGATCTAAGCAATTCTTTGGGAACACCTGCAGTCTGGCTAGGCAAGGCCCAGATTCTGCTGCTTCAGCTGTGCCTTGATGACAAACAGTTGTGCAAGCAGGAGTTTTAGTACTTCCACTTGCAAGTCATCAGTTGCCTTGAATATGTGGAAGTCTCCACCTGGACTGATTGGGAACTGCCCACACACAGTTGCTGTGGGGCTGTGATGGTGACCTGATAGACACAGTCAGACCTTGATGGTTTTGTAGTGATGAAAAGGGAGAGTCAAATGGAGAAGGAATACAATATGACCTTGGGGGACAAGTCATAGCTTCAGGTCCCTCACTTTGTGCACACCGGTGAGGGGGAGTGGGGCCATGGACTTCCATGGATGGTGCTTCAGATGCAGCAATTTAAGCTTTGTCTCTCCCAGGCTGACTGGGAGTTAAGTGCTAATTTATTATTGGCTCTACGAGGGGGCCAGTATTTAGCTGGGTAAGCAATGCACTGCCCTGTTTCACACAGGATCAGCTGCACTTCATGAGGACAGAGGGGAGAGTAGAGAGTGAAGGGACCTTCAGGATAATCTGATCCAAGCCCCCCTGCTCAAAACAAGGCCAGCTTCACAGACGAGCTTACTCCGTGTCCCATCAAGTTTTGAGGCACAGATGTCAAAACTTCTCTAGGCAACCTGTTCCAGTGTTTGACCACTGTCATGATAGAAAAGTTTTTCCCTTGTATCTTGTCAGGATTTCCCTTGCTGCAGATTGTGACCATTCTCAATCTGCTACTGTGCATCTATAACAAGAATCTGGGTGTGTAGTGGTGTCTGTCCTTTGCAGTGCCAGGGAATAGAAGGGAATCACAGCTGAGCATTCAACCCCCGGCTGCACTGTGTTGGTGCTGGGGAAATGCCACCTCCTGAAGGGGTCCTACTGTTGCATAGAACTGCTGCAAAATGAAGGTATGTGCAAATTCCAGTGATTCTATGTCATGAGCCATCACTGCTTATTCAGGTCTTTGTAACTGTGTGAGCAAAAATGACCATTCTTCCTTCTTTGTAGATGCTCAATACCAATCCTTACAGTGTACTGACTGTACATATGTGTGGGTTTTTTTCTTCAGTAGTTGCCTATGTCTTCTGACCATCTAGCATTCCAAGCACTGTTTGAGGTGATCACCACAAACTGTGGTGATGGGACACTGAGAACACAAGGAAAATCTCCTTGGTCAGTTGTTGCCTATCTTTCTTCAGGTCGTCTTTTACTCAGACTTTTTAAACACAGCACTTTATTAGTTGTTCTCCCTAGGAAGCTGTTTTTTAATGGTGGATTTCTAGGGCTCATAAAAAAGGACATGCTTCCAGGAGACATCATTAAGGATATTTGGGGTTTATCCAGATTGTGAAATGGAGACTGGGGTAAAAACCTCTGTCTTGTAGACCTACAAGACAGACCACAGCTCTATGTGGAAATACTAGATCAGGTTCAGCTGGTAACAATTCTGGTATATTGTCAGGCACAATGTAAGAAGTTTTGCCTTTTTAATCAGTTGATTAAAATCTACTGTGCTCATGCAGCACTCCGATGGGATAACTATACTACTACAAATCAACAGCCACCTACAGCAGTTTGAGCATTTTTGTATTGCACATCCTTTTGTACCACAGGCATACCTATACTTAACCTACCTGGGCAAATTACCATTTTAGTTTTTTCACAGCCTATGCCTTTCAAAGGAATCCTTGCTTGCCCTCTTTCATTCTATGAACTTTTTCTCTCCACAAAGTCTCTGTGACTCCCATCTAGAAACTAGGTATCAGTGCTTAACATCCTGCAGCAACTGATAGCCTTCTGTATTATGTTTTCTGGTTTAATCTGTCATGGCTAATGGATAATCCAGTGACTTTTTGCTACCCTGACTGACAGTGGCATATGTGTTCATGACAGGGAATCCCAGGAGCCCTCACTGATGTTGCTAGACATGGGAATGATAACCAACTGTTTTGCTGCTGAAGTCCTGTCATTTCAGAAGATCACTCAGTTCAGTAGAGTTGCACAGAAAGCTGCTGGGCAAGCAGTTAAGTCCTTTGCTCTCATCCTATCTATTCATCACCAAACTAGTTTTGTGTAAAGCACCTCCTCTTGTTATTGGAGTTATAGACCATTGCTTCCCTCTCTCCAACTCACCCCATTTTACCAAAGACAGTTGCTGCAGCCTTTGTTTAGGGTTTTTGACAGTCTATTCTCACAAAATTGTTTCAGAAAAATTGCTTGTTTAATCTGTTCTCTGTGTTCTGTACATCTTTGTTTTTCTGTTGTACCCTGTTATATACTTCATGCTTTCCATGCCTCTACATTTCTTGGCCATGAACTCCCCAGTAGTTTTTACACTGCTCAGTGTGGAGTTGTCCTTTGGGGCCATCCTGTGCTCAGCGGAGTGAAATAAGGATAGTGAGTTGGAAGGTAAGGGTTTTGTCTGAGCCAGGATCTACAGTACATTTAGATGCACTGTTATAAGATACAGGAATGGAATATGAAGGGGTTTTTTTCTACTCATGGACCAGCCAGAGAGGAGAATCTATCATCTACCTTTAGAACTGCTCTCCTATGAGCCTATTGTAAGAAATCCCACCCAGAGGGTCTATACTATCTTCCTTACTCTCCAAAACAATGCAATGACTTGGCAAGATCAGTAACATTCTCAGTCTCAGGATATTAGTTGCAGGTTTACTTTCTGGAACTATATAAAAAGTTCTCGTTAAAGATATTAACTATGAATTGTTGTACTTTATTAGGACCAAGAAATATTTTATTTACTAGATGGAGAAACTATTCTGAGTCAGGAGATAAATGCTCTTATAGAGTGCTGCTTTTGTATAGGCAAGCCTGCAGGGATGAGCTGGCAGATTCTTTTTAATCCCTTTGGAAACGGGGTTGGGGAGAGGGATTATTTCCTTCAAGGAAAAATGCAGATTTGGCATCCTAAAGCTATTTGCCTGAACTTGTTGGGTAGTGTGCATTCTGTTGTTTTATGCTAGATGAGTAGAAGGGAGTCAGGCATCTCTGTAATTTGCTCAATAGACAGTACAGAAGGAATGTGGAAGACCAAGTTTTGAAAACTTTCTCTTCCTGAGCAGGGTTTTCAACTAATTCCCCTCCTCCCCTCCCAGTTTTTCTAAGGACAGGGTATGAACTTCAGGACTGCAGGGTATTTGCAGATCTTCCTCAGGGTGACATGGTAGTGCTATGCCATCCCTTATTAGTGTGCAGATATTAATTGGAAAAAGTATGAGACAGGACATGCACTGAGAGGTGAGACATGCTGGGAGTGGGAGACATAGACTGCCTCTTCTTCCAAGCAGTAGCCCAGTGTTTTCCACAAGAGAGTGAGGGAACTGTGGCCAGACAACCCTTACCATGGGAAGAACAAGGCATGTAGAAAGCATATGATAAAAATTAAATAACCTTACACAGAAAATGGGATTTAACCTAAATTTTCCATGCCTCAAGTCAAAAGTCCTCACCACTTGGCTGAAGGAGTGTATATTTGGGGACACACCAGTACTGACTGAAATGTTTGGGTTAGGTCCTGCCAAGTGTTTGCTTGATTTGGAATGAAATGTGGGATTACTTCCAAGAAAACAAAACCAAAATTTTCAGTGATGTGCTCTTTATTTTTGCCCAAAGGCCAGTTCTTGAACTGAAAATACCCATTCCAGGGCACATGATGCTGCCTAGGAGAGAAGTACTTGTTCAGACACAAGATAGGTAAAAGCAATAGTGCAGTGCTGTCCCAGGGTTGCCCAGGTATCTTCAGGAGGACAGATATGCTCATTATGGCTTGCAGGAGAAGTAAGTTCTTGCAAGAAAAGAAAAAATATCTTCTCTCTGTTTCTTTTTCTTAGATGTTTTGGACCATGCTGAAATAGGGCTTGGTCCTAGAGCCATCTGTTCCAGTAAATTCTGAATTGGTTCCTTGCTAAACAATCTGAAAGAACTCAAGAAAGCAGAAAAGCATGACCATAGGCAGAGGAAGAGCTTGTATTCCTCTTGCTAGTTCTCATGGTCACTTACTGCAGACAACAATTCAAAATATACATAATTTACTTTGTATGTTTGGCTTACTGCACTCATTGTGATATCTGAAGGTTTATACACAATTTGTAAGAAATCTCAGAGGGCAATGAAATGTTTTGCTTCTTTGGAGTGGAAACAACTGAACTCCCTTGAGGATTTTTTGAATAAGACCATGTGAAACACTTGGCTTTTATTTGCAAAATTGGCTATATAAATTTGTGCTGAAAACAGAGACTGTCTTCCAGGTGTGTCTTTAACCTGGTTTTCTTTTGTAACATTCAAATCTGGACCTCACAAGCAGCAGAGTGATTGTTAGGAAATTCATACTCACTGAAGATATATACAAGATACTGAGTATGTTCAGTCGTGGCAGCGAACTTGTCTGCCTTTGGAGCTGGTAGCTGTGAATGCAGATGAGAGCACCTGCATATATAGAGACATCATATTAACGTTGTTAGTGGTTATTGAAAATAGATACTTTATGTAATGAAACTTTAGCAGAAAAAAATCTTGTCCATCAAGAGGGGGAAACAACTGGCATTTGCAAGACAAAGGTTTCAAATGTGAATAAAACAATTGTAGTTTATAGTTTAAGTGTGTGTAGGTAGGTAAAGATTGCGATGGGAGGGAGGAAGGAAATAACCAAAATATCAGTTCTTTAACCTGAGGAGATTTTATCTTATCCTGTAGCTGTTTCAGCTGATTTAAATATTACTGTGCCAATTTTAAAGCCCTTAGGCACAGGTGTGTGCACATTTCTGGAAGCCCTACAAACATTCTCTGTATTGTCAGAGCTGAAAGTTCAATTTAAATGACCACCTCAGACCCTATGTGCACAAAATGAATTTTAAAAATCTCAAATTATATCTTTTAAAATAGGGAGCTTTGCCTAGGTATTCATCCTGAGCATCTGGTCTTTCATTATCTCCATGTAGTGTAGCCCATGCACCACTCAACCCTCTTCTTGCCACAAGAGCAAAGCTTCACATGTGTTTGCATGAAACCCACCTGCACACATGTACATACTCTCACTTGTCAGAAAAAACCTGCTGCTTTGCACCTGGAATAATCAGTTTCAGGTCTTCAGCTAAATGAAGAAAGTGGAGACTGCTCCAGAGCCATTGCCCTGCTACCTTGTGGTAGCTCAAGGCAGTGAAGAACGGCATTTGTCAGTCAGGAGGTTTAAGCCTCCTCCTCTTCTGAGCACCTTCCTTGGGTTTCTGGCTTGGGAAAGCCTTTTATCTCCTTTTTTCCTCTGTTCATTCTGATGATACAGCTAGTTAGACCAAACACTCTGCTTTGGCTTATGAGACACATGAGCTTTAACCAGTTAATGTACATTTTACACTGCATTTCACATAACATATTTTATTTTATGATTCGGTTATACTTTCTAGTGGGTATAATACAAAATTTATAGAATGAATTTAAAGGGATGCATTATTTTCTTTTAGAATACTGTCGGCATCCAATCACAGTCAGGATTAAGTGCTTGCTCCCACAAGGACTTAGAATCTTTCTGAAGTTCTGAATGTTTTTTCCCCTCTTAGGTGTAATTAAGTGTCTTAAGTGTAGTCTGCAAGAGCTTGTTTTCCTAGAAGATAAGTACAGGAATAATCCAACTTTCCTCTTCTTTGACTGGATTTCTAAACTTAAGTGACTGGAAATGTCCTATCAAATGAGGATTTGTTCAGTGAATTGGGAAAACACTTTGAACTTCAGAAATACACACATTTAATGAAGGATCTATTAATTTACCTTCATTCTCTCTTGTCATCAAGATTTTGGCAGAATGGGCAGATTTTTTCACGGGAAGTGCTTGGCACAGTTTCCCAGAGTTAATCTCTCCAATACCTGAACTCATTGTGGGTTACTACTACCTTTACTGCATGTGCACGAAATTTGCCTTCTCCTGACAAAAATCACATTAAGCTTGGGTCTGAAAGGTAACTAGAAAATAAGCTTTTGTTTTGTGTAGCAGTAATAACAATTAGAACTTTTTTTTTTTTTAAACAGTTTGAGGGGCTCTGTCAGTTTTGTTTTGTTTTCCAATAAAGCAATCTATGCTACAAGTATTTATTTCAAGGAAAAAAAGTAAGATCTCAGTTAGCAGTGGGAACACTGGTGCAAGTCCCTGTTTGTTATGGCTCTAATAAAAAATTTGGGATTGGTGCTTTCAGGCCTTTCACATTTCCTAACTGCTGGACTGCTTAGGGGTAGAAGAATTCCTTAGATGTGTATTTAGGCTTTTTCAGTGGTTTTTTTCCCCCCTATAAGCATCCTTTCCTTTTCCCAGTTACAGAAGCCCAGCTGCCCAGTTCGGGCAGCTTGGAGCAGGGCCGGGCTGGGGTGCAGGGAGGGGAGGGGCGACAAGAGGCTGAGTGGGAATCAGTGTGAGCTGTGAATGGGTTTGCTCCAGCAGAGGTAACAGGGGGTCTGGTGGCAGGTAGAGTGGGATTGATCTGAGGTTCTCTGCAGGTTTCCATAAAAACAGGGACTGGTTTGCAGCTCACTCTGTGAGACTCTTCCTCTGCTGTCTGCATGCCTGGGAATCCACACAGGGGTATTACACCACCATGGTGCTCCACAGGCACCTTCTGCTGAGATGTCTCAATACCGCTATCATCTACATCTCTGTATATAAATAAAAGCCACACTCCCATCCCTCCCTACAAAACTTGTGATTCTTTATCAAGATGAAGGAACAGGATGCTCTGGTGAGACACCACCTGGAGTACTTGTTCAGCTCTGGGGCCCCAAACATAAGAAGGATGAGGACCAGTTGGAGCAACTCTAGAGGGGCCATGAAAATGATCAGAGTGCTGGAGCACCTCTCCTGTGAGCTGGGGCTGTTCAGTCTGGAGAAGAGAAGGCTCTCAGATGACTCTGTAGTACCTTAAGGAGGCCTATGAGAGAGCTGGAGAAGTACTTTTTGACAAGGGCTTGTAGTGATCAGGCAAAGGAAGAATGGTTTAAAGTGAAAGAGACTAGAATTAGACTAGATGTAAGGAAGAATTTTTTTACAGTGAGAATGGTGAGGCACTGAAACAGGTTGCCCAGAGAAGTTATGGATTCCCCCTGGAAGTGTACAAGGTCAGTCTGAATAAGGCTTTGAGCAACCTGATCTAGTGGAAGGTGTCCTTGCACATGGCAGGGGGGCTGCAGTAGATGACTTTTAAAGGTCCCTTCCAACCCACACTGTTCTATGATTCTGAGGTTCTATTCTATGGCAAAGCCCTTTGCTGGCTTACATGGTCCTCACAGCCTTTGTAGTTTATATTCTTGCACATGGTTTAACTGCTAAAGAGACTGACTGACATGAAGTATTATTGTTTTCTAGACCTTAAAATTTTGGGGTCAAAATACTTGGACAGAACCTGTAAAAAGAGGGAACAAAAACAAACACAGTTTGGTTTTTGCCTGGGGACTTTCTATAGCAGCCCGCAGGAGCTTGGCGCAGTATGAGAGAGCAGTTACAATCAGTGTCCATCAGGATTTTCTAAGAAGTGCCTCTGGTTCTTATGGAAATCAGCAGTGAAATTATTTCAGAGAAGTGTGATCCTACTTATTCCAGTTTTTCCCTTTTCTTTGACTGCTAATGCTTCAGGTTTCTGAGGGTTTTGAATTAAATATTTTCAAAGTGGTCAGAGTATCTCTCCTTCATGCTGTACACTTGGCTTGAAGATGATAACTAACTTTATCTTACATCTATTTTTTTCTAAGGATATGCTCAGCATTATGTCATTTGGGCTGCATGCCAATAACAACAAATACATAGGGAGTAAACAACTATATTCTATGTCACAGTAGAATAGGAGTGTTGCTGTAAAGTATAAGGCTGAGGAAAACTTTAGGCTCAGTGCTGACATAATTGAATGAACCCTGAACTTAATCCTATTAAGAAACTGATTACAAAAATCAGAACTGAAATTGCAAACAGGGCTCTTTGTATGACATATCTTGTCCTGTCCAGATTAAGGAGCAGCTGAATCCTACAGTCAATTTAGAGAAAAGCAATTGCAAAGCCCTACAGAAGATAACTGCGTATTCTATTTGCAGTTTAAATTAAAGATGGAGACCTAATCATGCAGACAGGCATAAGCAAATTTTTGGAGTGGATATGAGTTACTCTGTTGAACTACTTTAACCAGAGGATTATATAGATTATTTATTCTATGGATTTATGCACCAGTTTGGCTCTGCTACAATAGCAAAGACTTGACTGTTTAATTTTCATTTAAGTATCTATATTTCATTTGTTAAGTAAACATAGCATAGCTTCTGCTTTGCAACCTTGTGTGGTTTTATATTTCTATATACACACCCAGAGCTGAAGAAGCCAAACTTACCTTTGTCATCCACATGTGAGGGAGTTTCAGTGTTTTATTCACTAAATATGACTCCATTGAATTTCTCTCTTTTTTCCGTAGACCACTGCAAGTGGTGATTATGCAAACTCCTTCCCCCCAGAAACATATTCTTGAACACTCAATCCAGCTGAACTTTTGGATGGTATAAAATGAGGATGTAAGTGGTCTGTGTGAACCTAATTGCCATGCTAAGGGTTTAGAAGGAGAGCGGAGATAGGAAAAGGCCTACATGAGACTTAAAGAGGATTTTCGCTATGGTTTGCCAATTTTGTAAGCAATGCCATTTGTCCCCTACTATGTCTTGGAGTTTCTAAAACTTTTATTTCTATTTCCTCAAGTAGAGTCCAGGCAGAGTACAGATGTCTAGTTGTTCTGGCACCCCCCAGACAGTGGGCCAGGTCTTGGTATGTTGGGGTGTCAGTAACAAAAGCGGAAAATGAAGCTTTGGGTTTATCCAAACACTTCTCTACAGCCTGAGTCGCACAGAACTCCAAACACTTCTCTACAGCCTGAGTCACACAGAACTCTACTTACTATTTTCATTTAGGTTTCCATAATCATTTTCCTAATAAGACTGTCTTTGGGGTTCATTTAGTTATCCAGTCTGGGAGAAGCCATGAGGGACTCAGATTATGGGCAACACGGTCCATTTTACAGAGCCTTCACAGCCACAAGCTGCTGTTTCTTACTTCCTACAGGGAAGCTGAACTTGCATTGAAACATCTGTGAATTATGCACAGAGGTAAAAGACAGAATGATTTTTCTCTAAAATCTTTATATTGTTTCCAGTTTGCCTGCTTGAAGTGGTGAAGAAAGGAAAAGCTTGTGGTAGTGATTTTTCAGGGGACTTGTTTAAGAGCCAGAGATCTGCTACCCTAGTGCTACAAATCCTAAAAATTTACAGGGAAAATATTATTGCAGGCTTTGACTCACTATTCTATTCCCTCTGTCTTGCCCCTCACAGGAGAGAAGTCATGTTATGCTAATCGGAACCACTAAGAGGAAAAGATCTCCTTTCCCCAAGCAAGACAAAAGTGCATCCTAGCAGTTGTATTGCCAGCTTCCTAAGAGAAACCAAAACAAACTCCTGGGGCAAATTCTTTCAGAGAATCACCAATTTTCTAAACAACTTCAACCTCAGAATTTAAGTAATGCTTAGAATGATGCTACAGAAGCAATGCATTGGCCATCTCACTTTCTGTGGCACCATTGCTGAATATATTTGTACTGCAAAGAGTCCATTTATGTCTCTACTGTTCTAAGTACCATGGAACAGATAAATAAAAGAAAAGAGAAAAGAAGAAAGAAAATAAAAGAGGAAGGTCTTTGCCCCATACAGATTTTATAAGAGTGGGTTGCATTAAAATTGAAATATTTTAGCTATAGAATGCAAGAGAGGGGAAAAAACCACAAACATGGTCATACAGAATCCATAATCCATCTGAAACATGATATGCTACAGACCACTTGCAACAGTAAAAATGTCCAAATTTCTGCCTTTAGAAACTCCCAAGTCTGTAAGTTTTAATTCAGGAAAAAAAATCAAAGAAAATTCTAGAAGGAAAAGTTTCAGAATTACATTTTAGAACAGTTGGTAAAACAAAATCACTTTGTTGTTAAAGTGCTTTTATTATTGAATTTCTGTTATGATTTTATTACTGGGCAGTAACAGGTTCTTGAGATTTCTGTAAAATTGGGTCATTCTCATCATGAGGCTTCAAGAAACTTTTGTTCTTTAGCATTTGATGAACTCTTCAGAACATGGGTGCTTTTTCCAACAGTGACAACAGTGTAAGTAGTGTAAAAAATGCATGCAATCTTTGCATGGCAATCAAAACTCTGAAGTGCCAAAGTTCATACCTCAACCACAGATGAACGGGTTAGGTAAAAAGAAAACTGCCTTAGGGTTTGCAACATGGTGAAAGATCAACCACAAAGTGTTAATGATTAAAAAAGAAAATACCACCCCTCTCCTCTACATCTACACTTTAATTCTTCTCTGATATTAAGATCAGTAAAAATTTCTAGAGATTCTGTGCTTGTTAGGCTGCATAAGCAGACTGGTCTTTATTCCAGATGGGTGATGCAGATTTCTCAAATTGATCCAGCTTTATAGGTATTAACCAGAGCTCAGAAACTTCTGATGTGTTTGAGGTTCACGAGCGAGCGAACAGCCTCCCTTTAGTATTGGCTGGGATGGAAAAAAACATGCGTGATAGCAGAGGGATGCTCCACCTGCCCAAACCAGAAGGAAGCCTGTGGGGCTTTGGCAGACCTGTCTCCCTAAGTGCTTTACATTTAATTGCTGTTCCTCATACCCACCTGTCTAAGAGAGTGATGGAAATTGTCAGTCACATAATTTTAGAAAAAACCCTTGACTTTTAACATTGTGAGTTTTATTAGCGTTATTGGAGTGCCTTAAACAACTTAAAGCATTAATAGGCTGGCTAAGGCTGAAATTTGCTCTGTATTTTCAATAGTAAAATATTAATTATATTGAAGTGTAAAGCAAAACTGGTAGTGATTTTAACACATAGCAAATATGACCATTGTTCCAACTCAGCTACTTGAGCTTCTTGCAAGTTCAAGTAACTGCAAAATTAGTGTGTACAGCCACTGTCACCTATGTGAGGTCTGGGCTTGTAGCTGCACTGTTACAGCATACCAGCCTTTGGAAGGAGTGCTGAAAACAATAGCCAAACCTCATGCCAAAAATTCTTTTGATAGAAAGTGATTTTTTGAAGTGTTAAGCTGACTTTGAAGCTTGAAGATTGATTTTTTTTTTTTTTTTTTTTAAGAGTGTTCTGCTAGAAATAACACTTGAGGAAAAAATACATTTACTAAGCTACTCTCCCCTTAGCGGGGAAGTGAGTTCAGTTCTTTGATTTAAAATACACTATTTTATTCACACTTTTTTGGTGAACCAGCCTGGAAGAGGAAGCAGAAAGAAAGGGGGATTGTTTGTTTCTGAGCCCTAGTGTCTGCTAGAAATTATTACTGTTTGTTTCACAACGGGGTGTGAATTACTTGGTTGCAGTCAACCATTGTTTGGAAATATATTTTGGAATGTTTCCTTTATGAAAGGTTTTTATTTGCTTAGGATTCATGATTCAGTATTTTTTTCAGCTGTTCACATATTCTGCTGCTAAAGTATTGCTCACTTTTATAATAGTGGGTTCAACTAATAACCAGATATTTCTTTCAAACTACATCCTGAAGCATGGTGAAAATCTAACTCCTGAAAGCTGTAATAAACCAGGATCTCATACATTGTGCACTCTGCTAACAGTGGTCCTGGGATTTAACTTTTAATAGAAATCTTCCATTATTTCCTGTAAATAATTAAATAAAAGGTGGTCCTAAATTATTGCAACTGTGGTGAATGTATTTTCAAATGTGATGATTTAGATTGAACTGTTTTGAATCTTTTTAATATGTTGGAAGACAGCATTTGTTTTTTCCATTTCGTCTGACCATACATGAATAACTCATAATGTGCGTCTGAGTTCATTAGTGCTGGATGATCTGGGAGACTAAAGTTTACTTTTGGCAGTGGAAGGGAAAGAGGGTTTTTCTTCTAATAGTGTTGATTAGAACTGGATCACTTCCAGATGGATCAGTTTAATCCAAATATTGCCATTGCCCTTCCCCTCTCTTTATTTTGTCAGAGAGAGGAATGTGCTTGTGGAAAGGACAGAGAGGTGGCTGGGCTGGTACAAAAATTAGAGTTGGAGCGCCCTCTCACACAGTGCCAATGTTTGAGGGACCAAGCTGAACACAGAAGTTCAGACTCCAGCTTTTGTCTCTCTGTTACAGTGTTGAATACCCAGAATGTACTGTTCATGGGATTGTGTTTGCAACTGGGCAAACGCTTTTAAAGACAATTAATTTTGGCATTCTGGAAACTAGTCATGGATGAAAATTAAACTTTACTAACCATGTAACTATTTTTGATCAAAATTTTGTAGTTTCAGCTCTCTGCCATTCTCTAGTGGCCTTTGTTTTCTTCTGGATCTGCTTTATTTACCAAGATGAAAGTCACCTCATTAGAATAAATCTGTGAGGTGGTGATGTGTAGCCTTTATGTCACAGTTGCCATCTTTCATTGTGTTCATTATGTGGAGAAATAGACTTATGGATGGCAAAAGACCTCCTGGATCGCCTAGTCCAGCCCACTGTTAACCTAGACAGCCTGCATCTGAGAAATTTGTCTTTACAGGTTTGAGTTGTAGTCCCACTACTCTTGTTGAAAAGCTGCTGTATAGTTTTGCTTTTTAGATTATTAGAGGCCTTTCTCCAATTACGTGTGAAAATCCTCATTCAGAATTTCCCTTGCAAGTGGTTTGCAGCATCTGTAGCTTCTTACCCCTGTGCAGAGGAGACTATTTTTTCTCACCTGAAATATCTTTATACCCTTTATCTTCAGAATAAATGCTGAGTTCAGACAAATGCAGCTGTAAAATGGCATCTAGATTTGCTTCCTTCTTTCCCCATTTTCCAGACTGCTGCTTTCTATGTTCTTTCTATGAAAAATAAAAGGAGTTAGGGCTGAAGTATGTCAGGAAGCTATTCCTGTAGAGTAGTTTGGGGGTTTTGTCTTTCCTCAGGTTCATCTGTCATGTTTGCTTTGGATTTTGGAAAGTAAGTTAGACCTTTGCATCTACAGTCCCAATAAAGGTTATAGGAGACCACTAGAGTAAGATGGTAGGAGCCCACAGTATTCCATCCCTTGCTTATATCCTGCTGTGCAAACTGAAGGTCTTGTTCTCCTTCCTCTCACCTCTCCACACTCTCAGGCAGAGGAGGTGAATCAGGGAGTGAGTGGGACTGCTGCATTCCTCTGACCATACTGTTATTTTAACTACACTGACTGGTTCCTTTAGCAAATACCATACTGTTTTTGCTGCAAGCCGTTCTGTTAAACATATCATATGAAATTCAGTGTAGAAGACAAACATATGCAGCCCTGAAATCCTATAGAATTCCCAGGTACTTGGATCATCTGTCAGGGGTCCTGCATGTTCTGCAGTACCATTACTCTCTTTGCCATCAGCTGTCTCCTCCTGTGGTTTGGCCTGAAGTGCTTATTTCCTCTCCAAAGGAAGTCACCTTTATATTATTTTGCATCTTCTGCACCAGGTTTTATTTTCTCATTTTGCTTCATATTCTGGCTTCTGATGCGTATAGGATGTTCAGAGGTCAAACAGAAATGTTGTGTGTCCCTTTTACCTGTCTCCTGTGATGATAGTCTCTAATAACAAGAGTTTTAATTGGTACTACTGTGACCATGCAGGATGAATGGCGTCTTATCAGAGATTAGATTGGATTCAGAATTTATAGGTACACTTCCAGTTTCTTTTTTAAGGGAAACCCTTCAAGAGTAACTTCTATTTTGTAGGGGAAAGCCATTCTCAGTAATACTTTGCTTTCTGATCCTGGCGCATTTTGTACTGCATGTAATTTGGGACTGTTTACTTATACATAAGATTGCCAGGTCTCAATTGCAATGGTATTTTAGAAGCATGGAGAGAACCGGCAGGTACTACAAATCTTACGTGTAACAGCATTTCTCAGTTTTTTTCAATGGAGAGCAAGCCAAATGTTGCTTTGCTGCCCTGTGATATTGCAGTTTTATGCCAATAACCTCTGTGAAATAAATACACTTGGGCCTGTGGGTTTTTGCAAGTGTATATTTGATAGGTTGTTTTCTGAAAGACCTTACTCTGTTGCTTTTGAAGTCAGTTGGGATTTCACATCTTTCCTGCACAAATATACAGCATGCTTAGCCAGCATGAGTTACTCTGCTCAGTTAAGGTGCAGATTTGATTAATTTTTTATCTTGGCTGGACACTATCTATTCCAGTTTTCTCTGGCACTGCAACATAAATTGAATTTTTTCCTCCTTTTGAATTCTTTTGGATAATGTTTAAAATTAAATCAGAAGTTGACAATAAGAAAAGTGAGCTAATAAACAGTGTGCATACTCTGCTACTGAACTGCTATCATGCTTCCTTTCTTCCTTTAGGAAGCCTTAGAGTGTATTGGATTGGAGCTTAACTTCTTTCTTTTTTCCTTTTCTTCTTTCCCCCCCCCCTCGGTCTATCATCCTTTAGCACAGCAATTCATATCAGCCACCTCACTGGGCAAAGGAACCATCAGCTGATGATGGTCTCATGATTTTCTTGTGTTGGTACAGATGACAGTGTTTCCAAGGCTGAAAATAATGGGATCATTGCCTGCCAGAGTCCACTGGGGCAAATGGAGCTGAGTGTGCTCTGAAACCATTCCCTTTCCAGCCTCCCTCCCGGCAGGCAATGGTTGGGAGGAAAGGAATTTGATGGGCACTGGAGCTTTTACCCATTAGGGGGCAAACTTAAACAGCAAGATTTTGGAAAGAAGTATGTGTTATTTGGACTGCTCAAAGCTGTTAAACGAGGGAGAGAAATAGCCAGTTGAGACTCTTCCATTTTTTATATGATGGGATCAGTTTTCAGAGAGAAGAATGGCTATGAGTGTCCTACACTGTAATCAGTGGCAGGACTTGCAAAACTTTAGTCCCTCTGGATGCTTCGAGGTACAGGTGAGAAGGGAAGGCCCATCTCAACCAACAGGAGCACTGTGTCTTAGTTTTCATAGTCTCTTTTTCATAAAGACAAAATTCAGATATATTCAGTTTGTAAATTAGGAGTCCTACATTTAGATGTAGGTGTCCCCATGTGGGTAAAATGTGCTCAACAGAAATTAGAGAGCAGCTCAGATCTGTTATAGCTCCCCTTTTGGATGAGGCAATTTGAGAATGGTGGGACCTGAAGCCCCCAGCTGACATGGGGTCATATACATATGACTCTGTGTAGGTGAATTTAGCTGAATCCTACCCTTTAAGTCTATTGTCTGCTTTGCTAGGTTGGTTTGTTTTGTTTTGTTTTGTTTTTTTGATTTAGGGCAGCACTACTTACATTCTCCCATCAGTAACTGAAGACTCCAACCAAAGTCATTAAACCCTTGCACTAGCTCCTTCAAAGGCAGTGGCACACCCGCCTTCATCTTGCCATCCTGGCAAAGGCAGATGGACTTCTCATATTCCTTGGAAAACCTGGCTTTGTGGTGCAAACTGGTAGTGGTCATGGTGGAGGAAGAGCAATGGCAGCAGCTGCTGCCAAAACTAAAGCTTAGCAACCACCTTTATGAAGATAAGATGCTTCCTGTGTTTCTGATTATTCAGAAGGAACTGCCCTTAATAGTATTATTTCTCCAGCAAGAATTTATCTTGAAAAATAGCCTGTCATTTGTACAGCTGATGTTAATGATCATGCAAGGTTTGACTCAGGGCTGGTGTTGACCAAGTGAGATGAACTGACTCAATATCTGTATCAGTGAAATTAATCCAGTAACATTTAGATCAGATGTTTTTCCCCTCACTCCACATTGCATTCAGACCACGTTTCACCAGTGTACTGTAGTGGCACCTGAATAAACACTTGCAAATATTTATAATTCCCCACCTTCTCATAGGGGGCTTTTTGAGATCTTTCCCACAACTCTCCCATATAAAGCAGTTGAATCCCTCTTCTTTCTTAATATAAACATGAAGGTAATGTGCCCCTTGTCACAACAGACATCTGTTACATGTATGGTAGTTACTCTGTAGCTCACAGATTAATCATTGTGCTCCATCTCATTTTGCCCTTCAATCTGCAAATTACAATGATTCCTTGAAGAAACAGAAAACAGGTTTGTTCTTTGTATTATTAATAAACCTTAAATCACTCCCATATTCATAACTGGATTTATGAGATTTTCCATTCTCCAGATGACAAATATTGGCTGCTAAAGACACTTTACTAAGATGGGCTTTGCTAATTGCCATGAATGAAGCTTCAATTGAATATAAATTAACTATTTCTGTAAAGGCCTCATCACAGCAAAGCCTTCTGCACTTGTGTAAATTTATATTTAACATCCCATGACAAATGCATGCCTTTCAACAATTGGTTTGCAACTCCTGACAAATGTTTCTATTTCATTCTATAAGTTATGAGTTCAGTCACTGCATCAAAAATAGCCATGGCTTAGATCTGCATCAAGACAAATTACTCTTGAAATGCATTTCCAGTCTTTTGGGAATCAGCATGCTTTCTCTAAAATGAGGATCTTCCTCCCATTTTTCCTGAATTTCTGTGTTTTTATAAAACAAGAGAATTAAAAATATACATGAGAGCACTGCAATAATTCATATGGGGCGGGGCTGAAGGAGGGTGGGGATGTGGATGCAGTACAGGAATTTGTTCCAAACCAGATTCTCTCTGTGCTTTTTTTTTAGTTTAAAGTTTCCACCACTGGAAAAAATAACTGGTTATACTTGGGATCCATTCTTGCATTCCCACCCTCCAAAGAAGAGCTTGAGGGAATGCAGGATCAGCCCTTTCGTAACCATCTTTGTCAGCAATTTTTTTTCTTTAGGAGACAAATTTGGTGTTCCAATATAATCCTGAATGGTTTATTTTAGGTCTGAGGTATCTCATAATGGAGAAGCAAATGGCATTATCTTGATTATAAACCACAAGAACAAAGAGTTAATCTGGTCTCTTGCTCTTCCTGCTTCCTGCAGCAGCACCGATAGCAAACCTTGCAAAGAACAAAGAAGCTTATCCTGGAAAGAAGAGTTCAAGAGTGATTTCCAGGAGACATCTCTAGAGTATTCCTTTATATATATGTGTACATATATATACACATACACACACGTGTGTGTGTTTATTTACTTTTTTTCTATAGGATTTTTTCATACAATTTCCCTTTCTATTTGGTTTGCATTACAGAATGTGCTGAAGCAATTGTTCTTGGAGAAGAGTTGTACAAATATACATCAATTTAGTCTATTTGTGCTAATGGATATGGTTCTCTGTGATTTTCTTGGCTCTGTCTAGTTTATGACATGAACGTCCACTTTATTTTCCTCTTTCTGGTATTGTCCATGGTTTATCTTCATTAGACTCAGGTTTTACAGTTCTTTGTCCTTCATATGGCTTGAATTTTGTGCAATGCCTAGGACTGCATACATTGGGAAGTAGCCTGGAATTTAGGAGAAGCAGGGTTGTTTTGCTTCTCTATGATGTTGGGCCTTTTTGACTCCCAGCAAGTGCTCTGTGCCTCTGACTCCTCCTGCATTTCTGTCTTGTTAGAATCTGAGAGCAAGCTCTTCAGGAACTCTGGCTCTGTGCTCACACAGTGACTTGAGAAATCTGTGTGTCTAGGTGTCACCATGGCTCCCAAAGTGTGTTTGACTTATGAAAAAATTTCATCAGAAATGGAATATATTTTTAGTACTTTTTCATTACTTGATAAGTCCACGGGCTTGTTACACGGCCACAATTTTTTTTTTGCATCTACAGAGAGGGAAAGATGCATCCTCCTTCCTGGAATGGAGTTCCACATAGACTTCACTTCTTCAGGGGCGTTTGTACACGCTCTTCCCTTTAGGGCTGTGTTATGTATTGTCAGTGCTGTGTGTTTGTTTGCAAATCTAAATATTGCTGTATAGATGTAGAGATTCTGACTCCTCATTAGGGATGGAGGAAACCATAGCCAGCATATTCTGCCTCGGGGTCTGCCAGGTTTGGGACAGTCAGCACTACTCTGCCACAGTAGCTGGATCAGCTGGATCTTTAACTACCGGCTCATGCTGCCCACTGCTTGGAACAACCCTGAAACTGGTAGTTAATCCTGTAGATTACACTTCCATTATCAACAGACTGTTTAACCCAAACCACTTTACATTGCTAGGCTGGTACCTCTGGTGTGAGCAGAGGGTGGCTGAGGCTGGCTAGTCCTATTTATGCTCTGAAATTGTGCATCTTCTCATTTAGATAAAGTTTTGGGGTGCAGTAGATTTGGCATCAGGCAATTGAGAAAGCTGCCTTTAATGCTCAGTGGTTTGTAATCACAGGCTGGCAAATATATTCAGTTAAAATCTAATTCCAGGCTTGTGGTTTACCCTTGAATGGTTTTCTTCCATGTAGCAGCGCCACTGAGCTCTCCTTCAGACTGAAGCTGAGTCAGCTGTCTCTTTTCCAGGTACTTATCTTCTGAAGTGCTGAAACATCGTATGTGTTTCACTGCCTTCTGTGTCATGGGAACCCCAGTAAAAGCAAGGGACTGCAGGAGAGCTTGCCTTTCTAGCATTTCCAGACACAGCAATGGGATGAGTTCATGGGAGAAAACTCCACCAAGGCCTATTAAACACTGACATGCTGATGCAACTATTGGCTCAGAAAGTCCTAGATTTTGCAGGGTCTGAAACTAGTAGAATATACAAGGGAAATGCCTCTGTCTTCTTTCTCTTGTCTCTTACTCTGTTCCAGAATATTCATTACTCTCAAATCATCTTCTGAACTAAATGGGTCTTCAGTGTGGTTCTGTAGAACTGGATTTCTCTTCTTAACTTAGAGTGTTTCTCAGTTATTTGAAAGCATTCTGTGGTCTCCACAGAAAGTTGTCAAGGGACCCAGATCACAAGCTGGACAAATTGTATGCAGTGTATGACATTTGAGTGTTTTACTAATCTCTAGGGGACTTAAGGAGTGATCTGCACTGGTTGGAGCCAGACAGCAGGACTGACTAAGGAGAGTATGAGAGAGACTTTAAATATGTATGTTGACCAGTCTCATCAGTGTTCATATTTAGGTCACATGTTCCTGGATGATTGTGAGCAAACTGGGGCTGGCCATATCCTGCTGAATAGTCAGAAAAACTAAACGAGGTAGATTGTCAGGGGGAACTTGAATTAGGAGGAAAATTTGACTGTAGAATATAGGAAGGAGCTGGGGAGGTAGGAATATCTCTCTAATTCAAGGTCCTGGATCCTAGAGCAAGAGGTTGCAAGATACACATTCTTGCAGAGTGGAGCTGAAACAGCCAGGCAGGAGCATAAGTATGGCTGAGGATTTTATTTGAGTTATGATTACTAATTTGTCTTTTATTTCTGTGCTTGTATCTAAAGCCCATTCTTCAAACCTTGCAAAGTAGACGGTCCTGCTAAAATGCCTATGCATTTGTCATTAAAACCTGGACTGAAGTGGGAAGAGGTGATACTGTTAAACTTAGGGTATTCTGTTCCCATGGTGGTGGTAGATCAGTGTAAACAGGGGTACAGGTAACATAAAGGATTTGGTTAAAGAAGTTTAGGGATCACAGTCTGCTTCCACTAAATTGGTAAAATATGAGCTCAGTTCTGACAGATGCTGCTCCTTCCTTCAAGAAGGAAAGTAGGAGGGGACACCAAGACAATTCCAAAGGAAGAGTCATGCACTGAGAAGAGGTGCTATATAAGCATTCTGCATCTGACAGCACTTCTTACATATTCTGGATCATGCTTTGAGAAGTAGCAAACTTTGAGAAGTAGCAAACACAGGGCAAATCACTTTTTTTTCTTGGCCCATCCCTAGGTGTAATAGGCGTCAGAATGATACCCCTACTCAAAGGTAAGCTAGAAAGTGAAATACACTAAAATAAGGTGAGCTGGTCAGAGAAGAATGGTAACAAAGGCCATAGAGTTATTTTAGCTAATTATAGAGGGAAAAGCAAAACCAACAGAAAGCTTCACCCCATTCTTTGGCTCTGTGACAAATTTCAGTCCTGCTTTGCTTCTGTCATCTGAGGGGCTGTAGGCCTCACTGATCCACCAGCAAAAATTCATGGTTGTCAAATGGGATCAAATTGATAGCTCATTAATAATAATAACTATTTGGTGTTATAGTCTATTACTTATTGCCTGTTTGCAGTTCTTTTATAAATCAGCCCCTCCCCCCCTAGATATTAAGCTTGGCAACAGTTTTGTCTTTTGAGTGTGAGGTGTACACTCCATACTACAGTGTGTGCTTAGCTATAGCACTTAGCAATATACTGTTGTAATAAAGGGAAGATTTTCAGTAATACCTCACATAGTGGGTAGTCCTGTTGAGTGCATGGACATGAATTGTTGAATAAGTTAGCATTAAATATGCATAGCAATCAGTGACAGACTCTGCCTCTGAGATACTGAGCCTTTTCCTTAAGTAGCTGATATTACTGAATGCTTGACAGTTCCACTATATAGTAGTTTTCATGAATTTCCTGCCTTTGAAATTCCAAATGGACCACTTCAATCTCTATAGAGACATTAATTTTACATCTGCTTTTTTTCCCCTTGGAGCTGAATTTTTTAATTAACACTAAATAAATAATCTTTACAAAGTGTTATAAACAATAGCCATGAAAGCCAGCTGGTAACTGGTTTGAAACTCAACTGTCCTGTTTCCTTTTTACATCACTGGGGGCAACCCTGTCTGGGCTTTGTCAATACGAACTCTTCTGCCCATCCCCTCTTCTCACATACACCTCTCCTCACATTCAGACCGTTGTGATTCCAGTGGAAAAGCAGCCTATTAGGTCCCAGTTTTTCAAAGCATACAGTAATTTCCCATCAACATCAAAGCAAATTACTCTGATTTAGTTTCTCTTTAGAAAAGGAAGCGGTCCTCTACTTTCCCACTGGAACTCGTTCATCCTTGCTTAAGTGCTGCTGCAGACATCATTCCCTCCTTAGAACTTTCTTTTTTTTTATTTTTTTTTCCCTCTCCCTGTGAGTTGAGAATTTCAGTCAGGCAGTTTTATTTGTCATTTTAAAGGAATGTATTATGTCAGCTCAGCTCTCGCTCTTGTGCTCTTCTAATGTGGTTGGAATAAGTTCATTTGACCACACACAAAATGGTTTTATAAATCAGATTTGGAAAAATTGGAAGGGCCATGACAGAGCAAGCAAATAAATTTATCAGCTTTGCTGTCATAAAAGTCTCATTTTCATATCAAAACATTTTGCTTCTGAAATACTCATCTCAGAGGTTTAAATTGATCTTTGTTTTTTGTACACTTCAGTTGAACTTCTTTAGGGCAAATTTCCCCCTCCTAAATTCCTAGACACCAATTCACAGATGAACTTCAAATGCCAGTAAACTAGTACAAAAGTGAATATTTGGCTTTATTTCATAGAAAGAAATCACAAAAATATTAAATGAAAGCCCATCTCCTTCCAGACTTGAGTTGAAAAGTGGGGTTTCTACAAATTTTTTTAAAAGTTCTCTCTGAGATTTCTAGATTACTTTTAAAATAGGAGAAGAAGACGGTGAAACATATAAAGAGGAATTGGCAAACTTCCTAGAAATCACTAACAATTTGGAAATAATTTCCTTTATATAATGAATTAGCTTGCATTTAGGCTTTTGAGATATCCTTAACTTTTGTAGAGACGAGATTAGATGAGGCAAAATGGCTGATGGTTTGATACTAACCATCAATAGCAACATTTGTTAATCTCAGTTTCATAGACAGTAATGTCCACTTGTGAAATCTACCCAGCTTGACCGGAAAACTCATTAAAACGATCATCCTGATGCTAATCTGGTACATTTCTGGTGCAAAGTGAGAGTTCAAGGTACACATTTAGATGAAAATTGATAATTTCCAAGGGTTAGGTCACTGAAGTTTTCTAAGGAGCTAAGAGCAAAGCCTGGAGTGGGAATTTGGACTTCTCACTAGAGGTGAGGACTTTGTCCCATATCCAGGAAAGATGGAAATGAGGGACTGTGAAACGCAACTTTAATTCAGTTATTCAAAAACTAATAAAAAAATGAATTTGTGAGTGTTTCTGTACTTGATCTGGAGAGATTCTAACAGATTTCTGGGTAGATTTGTCTTTAGTGTTTTGAATCAATTTTGTCTTCCAGATCCTTTCAATAAAATCTAAATGCACAGACATTCGGTGTGATTTTGCTTATAGTCTGTTTTAATAAATAGCAATGAAAGCTGGGAGGGGTCAGAGGGCAGGGGAGTTGGTTTGGTTTCTTACCTCTATCCTTGATGTTGCAGACTGAAGATAGAAGCTATGAAGAGAGAATTTATGCTTCCAGCATTTTTTTCTCAGTGTGTATGACCAGTTAATTATATTTAAAAGTAAATATAATGTTGACAGCTTCTCCTATTTAATTTATTGGCTAAATTTTCTAATTCAAACAGAATTTCTGCCATATTTCATTATTGAGAAAAAAACTAATCGCAAAGTCTTTTTCCGATTCATTATTTTGAAATAAATTCTCAAAGTACCAAGCTTTGGGATAATTACAGAAGAAAAAAGTTTTTAGCCAATGATAACATAATGCATGTCAAAAACTGAAATCACAGCTCGCCTAGTTTACTTTTTAACTAACACACAGAATGTACAGAGCTGTCCTGCATTCCCGTGCCTGAGCAGCAGCCAGCCATGGGGATTTTACCAGCTATCCCCAGGCTCACAGAGACAGGCACGTAGCAGCTCAATCTGTGTGTGAGAAAGGACACATGAGAAGTTGCTACAAAGCCCTTTGCAGATAATGACCCTTTTTTCCAATTTACAATTAAATACTCTGGTTTGGTTCGTATTAATCTTGACAATGAATAATCTTTACTGAAGTGGAGTGTGAAAAGCAAACATCTGCAATTCTATGGGGATTTGTTACCATTACTAGTAGAAGAGTTAAAGTGCTTGCAGAGGGCACCAGGAACTGTTGGGATTTCTTCATATACCTATTATGTGGTTTGAGATACATCTTTTAACCTTTGCTTTGCAAAGAAAGATTAGAAAATCTAGTGCAGTGGGAACTAGAAAGGTGTAGAACAAACCTTCACTGTCACTGCCCTTCGTTCTGCTGCCGTCACTCCCTCTCAGCTGGATGAGGTCATGGCTTGTGTACCAGTTGCAATCCAAGCTCAGAGAAGATGCCTGGGCTTAGATGATTCTGATCGTGCCCTTTCTCCCATGATCTTAGGGGCAGTCTTCATGACTAAGCAGAGAAGAAGTATTCCTCCTGGTGGTACAGAGCATCCACTCTTGATTTTTCCTGGCTTTATAACTACTGTGCACCCATATTTCTATGCTGTAATATTGAAAAAGAAAAGTAATGCAGTTACAAATAGCTGTTTCCTCAGAGTTTCTGATTCTTGGATACTCATTGAAAAGGATTTGAAGAACTGTAAGTCACAAGTGCCTCTGGTTGTGTTTTATGGTACTGGGCCGGGTTTGACAGCTCACCCTGTCACCCAGTGCCAGGTGCCAGGAGTTGGGACTGTGGGTGTTTATTAAGGTACACCAATGCTAGAAACTGTTCCACCAGGCACCATACCACTGCTGTGGGAAGTGAGCTGTCATTCTCACAGGAGGAACAGATGAGTTTTCCAAAGGACAAGAACTTGGAGAGAGTGGGTTATATGACCAGATGGAGCCACTGTGATAATCTGGTATTAACTTCCAGATAATTTAATAAGAATTGGCAAGAGCAGGATGTCAGTTCCCTGACAGTTTTTTGACGAGGGGAGAGAGTGGTGAGGTGTTAATTAAGAGGGAATTAGCTCTCATTAACTCTGGATATACATGCTCAGTGATGTGCTTTCCTTTCTTTGTTCTAGAAAGAGAGTGATGTGCTAGAATGCTACTGACCTTTATTTATAAATACTTGAGACCCTGAAGGTCAGAGGAGGAAAGCAGATGACAAGGTATCAGTGGTAGTGGTGCAGGCAGTCTGCCTAGATTTTCTCACTTGGAAAACTTGGTCTTGCAGCCTGACCCCTGGGCAGTGATGGAGTAACAGCTCAACACCACAGAGTGCGAAGGTGCCCATGTTAGTGAGGCTGCTGTCTTCTATTTTGGATCCTAGTAAAGTTGATAAGGTTTAAATAGGAAGTCACAGTACAAGTGTCTGAGGCATGCTGGGATTGGCTTTTAAAATAGATGTCCACAGCTGAAACACAGTGCTAACCTCTCTCAAACCCCTCTTTGGGGCTCAATCATACCCATGACATGTCTTCTTCCTACAGTCAGGGACCAAATACGTACCAGGGGTGCCAGAGTGATGAGGGCTTGAACTGCAGAAATTGAGGGCAGGTGAAGGTCATCGAGGGTTTGATGAATAAGAGGAGATTCCTGAGCTCCTCATTCAGGGTCTTGCTGCTGGAGCAGGGCTGTGCCATTGGACTGCAGGGACTGCCAGACAGGGCTGCTTGAAGAAGGCACTTTTCTTCAGACATTACCAAAAATAATGAGGAAAAAATATCAAATGTCTGGAAGACAAGCAGACTGAGAATTCCTTTCCTTTTAATAAAATGATCTCTTCATCTGTGTAGGCATTTCTGTGAGACTGCCATTTCTTTACAGAGCAGACAGCTAAATGAACAGCTGAGTACCCACTTGTTCCCTAAGCACTCACACATGGAAAAGCATGGTGGAAGTGCTAAATGCTTTTCTTTTTAACTCCTGAGCCAGTTTAAACTAGCAAACTTCTTCAATATAACTTTTGTTTGGTAAAGAGGTGGCCATACAAAATTATCAAAATTACAATAATTAGCAAATTGCAGAGAAATGTCTTTAGGACTTAGAACTCCAATGTGTAGGCAACATAACTGTAATTTATAAGCTGACACACCAATCCAGCTATAGGCAACTCCAGCACTTGCTTTGCTACTCATTAAAATAAGTGCACAGCTATCAGACTAATTATAGCATGGAGCTATGTAGAAAACCGAGCCCAGACAGTGAGATAGGATACCTTCTGACAGAAGGAGCTCCACAGACCACTGTAGCCTAGAAAGCCTGCTGCATTTTAACCTGTTGTCTCCCTAGACATGCTTGCAATGCCACTTGTTTTGTACATCTTCCTTTGCCTTTCTCTCTTCTGCCCCAAGTTTCTCAAAGATGCCGTTGAGTCCCAGAAGGGGAGTTACCAAAGGTGCATGGGATGCAGCAGTTGCTGCTTTTGCTTTTTGCTCTTGGAGAATGCAAACCCATCCTGGTAATTCCCGCTTTTTTATTAGAACAGATTTCAGCAGCTGCCTGACCATGTGAGGGCGAAAAAACAATTGCTGTTTTCTCCCTGATCCCCTCTCATAAATGGAAAGACGGGATTCTGTTTCACATATTTACATCTGTGTTATGTTTGTGATTAGGACCTGTGTAATGTGTCAAACTGGTTTAGGTGAACAGACAACTCAGGTGATCATGATACCTTCCTGGAAGTGTAAGGCTTTGTAAAATGTGACCAACTTAAGACTTTTCTTGCATGTCAGTGGGTTAATTTGTCTGCCTACCTGTGTTCATATTTATGTTCCAGGAAACAGAAGTCAGGTGCTACTGCTCATTTTAACTATGCATGTATATAAAATAGCCAACAGTTTTGTCTCAAGACTCTTTGATTAATGAGGCTTAACTAAGCTTTTGGGGAATGTGCTGTATTTTTTTGTCCTACGGCAGCCAGTGTGTGACAGGCAGGCTTGGTGGGCTCTGCTCTGGAGAGGTCCTTGGCTGCAGCACTGGCATCAGCAACTCATTCCACACTCCTTCAGAGCAGGTTGTACAAAAAGAAAAGTCAAAAAGAACCAAGCTGGTCTTCAGCTTCCCTCTGTGATGGTGGGCTCACATCTTGGTTCTTAGCCAGTGTCACACAAGCATTCTCACTTCAAGATGCCTGCTAGGCTTGCTAAATTTTGGAGTCTTAACCTGAACTTCACTGCCTTCATTTATGTCTTTGTATTATCTTGGTTTGTATGTTTTCTTAGAGAGGACATCTCAAAAGATAAAACAGATTTGGCAGCAAAAGAAAAACAAAGAGAAAACCCCTAAAATCTTATGCATCTGGAAAAACTTTCTAATCTGTCTTGACACATCTGTTGCTTTAGGTGAAAAAAAATCCCCTTACTGCACTGGGGCCCTGTAGCTATGTATGTTGGGGGCCTGGCTGTATAATTTGTGGAGCGTAATAATTCTATAATTATACTGCTAATTGTGTGCTACCGCTTTTTTTTATCATAACAGACTGAAGTGATTTATAACTTAACAGTTTTACAGGAGCTCAGACAGACTGTTAACTGAAAATGAGCTCTGGCAATGCAGCCTCTAATAACTGTTATTGTTAAGGGCACGGCATGAAGCTGCATGAATGCCTTGCTGGAAGGTGTAGTCTTGCAGAAGCATTTCAGATTCAAAATCTCAGCAGCACAGTGCCTTTGTGGTCTTGCCTGTGTGAAAAATAATAGGAAGGAGGATGGAAGAAAGGTTAAGAGTAAGAGGAAAGTAAGTCTACGCAATATCCAGACTGCAAATGGTAGGAAAAATCCAAAAAGTGGAAGAGGTATGTGTAGTGAAAAGTACAGGAACTGGATTTTGCAGAACGCTAAAGCATTTTTCAGTTCAGTAATGAGGAAGAATTAGCAATTTGTGGATTAGACAGTATCTTCTTTCACAATACTTAGGAGATCTAGACATTACAAACTGGATTGCTGAGACAAGATATTTACCTTCCTTTCATTGTTGCTTAGGATTTTTGCCTCTTCTGAGCTGTATTTGTGTTTGGGAAGCCACATTTGGTTTCTCTGTCTGTAGATATAGTTTATCTGGATGCTGCCAAAGCTGCTGTTGCTTCCCAAGGCAGCTTTACCTGGGCTGGAACAGACAGGAGTAACTGCACTGAATCATTCAGGCAACACATGATATTGGTGATTTTGTTCCTTCAAATAATATAAGATGGAAATGTGCAACATTTTACACAAATAAAGGGATAAGAGGAAAAAAAAAATAATGCTTAGTTACATGGAAATTCTACATGTTAAAAGAAGCATTTTTTTCTTCCCCTAAAAATAGAATATTCAACTCTCTGAGCTGGTGTATTAAGCACATAGTAATAGTTACCTGTTGGATTTTTGACTGCATACTCTTTGCCATGGGAGTATTCTACATTGTTGAAATTCAAGTTATGTTGTAAAAAAATAATTCTTTTTTCTACTCTGAGTATTAGAAAATGAAACACACGCTATATTTTTCCCTCCTTCCTGCAAGTGTTGTTTTATGGCATGGTTCATTCAGGATTTCATCTTTTAAAACTGATGATTTACTACCTTTGGCTTGGATTCTTACTGCTTTGCAAGTATCATTTCAGACATAACATGAACATGGTTCACCATTTCAGATACAATATGACCTAGGTTATGAAATCATTATGAAAAATTCTTCATTAAAAGTCTTACAAGATTCCTGGAATTATTTTATTTCAAGGGATTTTTTTTTTCTTCATTTCTCCCTGGAGAAATTTTCAAGACAGCTGGTTTTGATATAATATAAAAAACCCATAAATACTCATTTTGTACTCATAGTTGCTTGACATAAAGATCAGTAGATTAAAGGACACATGCTTTTGGGGGGAAAATATTTGAATTTGGAAGCCATATTAAAGCGAATATATCTCAAAAATTAGTTCACAGTGTGTGTGTTTACATGTGTAACTTGAGTGTTCTGCAGAATATGTTACAAGAACATTATCTGACTCTGTATGAGTTGTTTTGGCATGTTCACAATTTGCCAAATAGAGTGAAGTCAATAGATAGGAATAAGCTGTTCAGCATGTCCAGACAAAGTAGTTAAAAAAGAAAGAAAAAAAGAAAAATTAGAGCAATGAAATATTTTAAATAAAGGGACAGGAATTTGGAATACAAGACATGAAATAGAATATATGAATCTAAATGATAGTTAAGTATTCATTCTTTTTATTGTTCCAACTCAAACAGTTCAGGTCTGCTTCTGCCTCTCTCAGAATCTGGCTATAAGCATACAACTTTCAGGATACACATCCAGCCTATTAGGAGTTTTTGGCTGTTGGTTTGGTTTGGTTTTGTTTGTTTTTCAGTGTGACAAAGCTAATGACTTTGAGCTTTAACTTGTGAGAATGGCACAGTCTGTGATGAACAGGTGCCACTACGACTGCTAGGGAAGCATGTAAAGCTCTGCTGTTAGGAAGGCAAGAAATTATTTTTTGCTAAGCATGGATTTTGATTTTTTCATTTCACTTACTGACAGAAATACTAAGATAGGCACAACCTTTTAGAGCTGCAGTAGTTCACAGCATTTGACTTGGTTTCTCATACTGTTATCCTGTTAATAATAAAAATTTCCTTTAAAATTTGTCACCCACAGTGTTCCTTTGCAGTTTAATGTAGAGCTTCCACTCATAGTCTTCACTGTTTCACACTGTTTAATCTGTTTTAATATTTACTTTACTGTATGCTGTTCTGCAGCCCCTACAGCTACAACTTGAGGTACACATCCAAGTGCAGAGCTAGGAAATAAAAAAACTAAGCAAACAGACTGTTGCTTGTTTTTCTTGCTTATGCATTTCTCCATCTGTGAAATGGATATGCTACTACTGGCTTTGGATCTATGGGTGAACAGTTTATGTGAAAAATAAACAGTATTGTCTTTTGCTTCATATAATTTCTCTTAATTTTGCTTTCTATTTCAAAGTCACATGTTACATGTGATACCTAAGGAGGTGGTTTTGTGTAGATAACTTTTCAAGCACTTTAAGAAATTATTAGAAAGTTGTCTGCACTAAATATGTGCAGAAAATTGATCAATATTTTTTGGTGAGATATGTAAAATAGGGTATAGTAAAATTCACAACTCATTTTATTTATTTATTTATGTCTTTTTGTTCTCTAAGTGTGTATAGGCTTCCTCTTGTCAATAGGTGTTTGGTAAATATAGGCATATAAAATGGTAAATATTCCCTGTTTGTTAATGTATTCCAATCTTAAAATACATCATTTTGATATGAACATTCAAATGGGATTTGCTGGAGAAAAATAACTCCTGAGATTACAAAAGCATTACTTAAATAAAATTCCATTGCTTTCTTGAAGTGAATTCCACAAAAAGACAAAAATACGTTTATCAGTATTTAATAGTCATAGCAGAAACATCTGCAACACTACTGTTCATTTACTCCTCTCAGAGATTCACACACAACCTGGGCAAGTATGGTCCTGCAGAAACACCACTATAAATGCAGCAAGACATAGGGATCTTTTGCAAAAACATGAGCCTCCCTTAATCTAATCGATAGGCAAGACTTCTGTAGGCTAGGAAGGCTTTTGGCAGCAAGCACGTTATATTTCAGGGACATAAAGTGCATTCTCTGTTGTGAACAAATGCCACTCTTTGTATCTGCACCTGTAGTCGGGGAAGGAATGCAGGACATGAAGTTAGTTTAGAGCAATAATAATTCATATAATTTGAGGTGGATTACCTTTCATCCACAATGCCAGAGTCTTACACTCAGGCAGTCTCTATAAAGACTGACCAGTTTCACATCACCATATCAGTGGCTAACCCTTTCCAGTTGCAGAGACCTTTACACATATGTAAGGTATGCTCTGGATCATAGCCCACAACTTCTCAGGAAGGTGCTCAGTTGGGCAGCACTTGCATGTGTGTAGTATATGAGCCTGGCTTCTTATGTGCATTATTTAGAATTGGCTGAATCCACACTTTTGTGACAACTTGGACATCATTTAGGAAAAAAAGATATGAAAGGTTCTTTTACATCAGTATACTGAACATAAAATTTCAGTAGCCTTCAAACATACTTTATGCAGGTATCAAACTTGATAACATGTCAGAGCAGAGAGTTGGAATTTCTGAACTAATTTTTAGAGTTGTTCTCATAGTGGAACCCTTCTGAGTGCACAGACCCTTTAAAATCCTCAGTCAGGTGAAGTGTAATTGTCTGTCAGACTTAAGGGATATGGGACTGTCCCTACTATCTAGGATTATCTCCTTTCTTCCACATTAGTGAAACTTCTAGTGCTGCTTTAAAAGTACATTTTCAAAATGTAGTAATTTTAAATTGGAAAGCACGGCCACAAAACTGGACACTGAATAGATTTATTCCTTTGAATACACTTTCTACACCTTAACAAAATTTATCACAGTGAGTTATTAATTATTATTTTTATATTGTGTTATTTTATGGAAAGTATCTCTCACCAGTGAGAAAGTACAAGGACTTCTAGAAATCACTAGGGTATAATGAAAGCTGCCAAAAATGTAAACTAATACAGATTTACAGATTTCTTATGAACCATGAAAATATTATGTTTAAATTAAAACCCTAACCTTTAGGCTTTGTATGAGAACAGTAAAAAAGTATGAACAGGAATTTTTTTAAAAGGTGTGTGTATATAGACATCTGAGGTCTCAAGCCCTATTTTTTTAATAGAAAAAAAGGGCCTGAGACCTCGGAAAATATGTGCCAACTAAACAAACATCAGAAGATCAATGAATGATCTGTGAATAAGTGGAAAACTTCTAGTCTGATTAAATCTGCAAAAAGGATCTGAACAGTGGGGTCCCCTCTATTTGCTTTTCAAGTGCTTTGGTGTTCATTTAATTACAGCAAGATACCTTTTCACCTCCATAAAGGCATTTTTCAGAAATTTTTCCATTCTGCTCTTACTTCTTTCACTTAGTAAGTCCACAGACTTCAGCCAACATACCAGCAATACTGATAACAAAGACCTGCCAGCAAGACCCAGCAACCCAGTATCAGGAGAAAAGAAGTATTCCTCTCGAAGAAACAAACCCAGTAAGTTTCCAGGATGCCATTTCCTAAGGTGTCAGAGTTGAAATACATCAGGACAGCATTCCCAGCTTGACAATCAGCTTATGGGGACACTCAACCAAAGCAGAAAGCCTATGATGAATGAAGATATTTTTAAAAATGAGATCGATTTTTTTCAGTAATTTATTCATATTAATAATCAGTGTTGGCAATGACATGTGAACCAAAATTAGTTATCTCATTTTGAAGTTTAACAAAAAAAAAAAATAAATTTCTTTTTTAGGATCAGATACAAAATCCAGAACACTGTTGAATATGTTAAAAATGGCATGATGTGACTTCTTTATTGCAAAACTTGTTTCCTTTTGAGAACAGAACACTTTTTTCTTTTTTTTTTTTTTTTTTTTTTTTTTTTTGGTTTGTTAGTTGGTTTGGTTGGGTGTTTTTTGGTTTGTTGTTTCGGGTTTTTGGGTTTTAATTCTTTTTTTGCTAAAGGGATACAAGGATTAAATAACCCGAAAGAAGACAAAATTGAAATGAAAGTTCTGCCTGACCCCAAGCAGTGTTTTATAGCTTTGGTTCAATAACCCAGCTGAAATATCCCTTGTTAACACAATTCTAAGTACAAGGTACCGTAACAACAATTCCCAGGAGATGTTGTAACACCTTTGTCAAATTCATTTTAATGTCAAAGTGGCTGGGAACATGTTCATTCTACGAAAAAAACAAGTATTTCAGTATTTCCTTTCTAATTTTGGAAGAAAACAAATGTTGAAATGTTAGAATTTCCCCCAGGATGAAAATTGTAATATTTAGCTCGGCTCTAGTTTCCAATAACTCTTACACTTTAATTTTGTAATATTTAACTTAATGTTTCCCATGTGAGTATTATAGCACTAGTGGGTGAAACTTTAGTCACCTCACAGATTAGGCATGCAAAGGAAAACAGTTTGTGTATACAGAGGGACAGATTTCTCCTTTCACAAGTACCTTCCTCTTGTTTTCCCTGCTGCTGAGATGTCAATTTATTACAGACTTGATGAATGGAGTTTCCTTTCTCAGGAAACAGTAGTCAGGCTTATGGAAGCATTTATGTTAACAGCATATGTTCCCTCGGTGGAAATTTCCCTATTATCCCTTCCCTTGGTGATGCTGGACCACAGTCAGGGACCATCTGAAGGGAAATAGTGAGATGCGGCTGCTGGGATATTTGTGGGAAACAAAACCTAGCAGTCCTGGTCGTAAGAGTTGTGAAGCCACAACTGACCTCTGCTTGGACCTCAGTGATGTGCTGAGCAAGGTACCTTCTCTTCATCCCTACACACTTGGAAAGTCTGATGTAACCTGCTTTTCATGCCTGGGTAGGGCAACTTTACACACACATGCACTAAGTCTGATTTCATCGTATGCGTCATGTAAAATCTCTCTTAAGGATACGAGGTTGCTTCCTGTCAGGTTGGATCCCAAACAGCCCAGGTCTGCAATTACTTTTGATACTGGGCACCTCCAAATCAACCAACCAATCAAAATGGATTGCAAGGTGAGCTAAATTCAGTTCCCATTTAAAGCATGTGCAAGATAATATGAGCTTCTCCACAGCATACAGTTCCCTGGACATCAAAATACATTACAGATTAGCTTGGTTGAACTATCTCAGTTTTACAGGTTGGAAAAGGGAGGTGTTGACACAGTTATAGTTATCAAGTACCCACTGTATTCTGTAGCAGAATTAGGCCTGGAGCCTCTGACTTCAGATCTTACACTCCTTCTTTGACCATG
Organism: Scytalopus superciliaris; assembly: GCA_013400415.1. Classification (NCBI taxonomy): domain Eukaryota; kingdom Metazoa; phylum Chordata; class Aves; order Passeriformes; family Rhinocryptidae; genus Scytalopus; species Scytalopus superciliaris. The sequence continues at coordinate 237,405 of VXBX01004341.1, forward strand.
GTTTTCAACATGTGCATTTGTCTTACTGTGTACGACTGTCTTAATTCTGTTTTTCTTTCTTAAATACAGCACAATACACACACACAGTACCTGCCTCCTCTTGCTGCTGCTAGAACAGCTCTCCACTGCTGGAACACCTCTCCACTGCTGCTTGGATGTCTTTCTTGGTAGGTGTGTCTTCAACTTGATAGATAAGAAGTGAAGGAAGAAAGGGATGAATCTTGCTACTGAAATGATCTTTCACTGCATGGCAGGTTAGACTGGCTCAGGATTGGACAGTAATAGATCCCCTCTTTCTGTCCTTGTAACAGCTAAACCAGAGGAGAATACTTCACTTAGTGCCTTCAGTATATTAACTCGAGTATACACAGTATTTTTTGCTGGTTTTTGAGTACTTGCCTTCTTTCAATTTGGATTTCTTGTTTTCATACTTGAGTTTGGTGTTTCTTCAATAGTCCATCGGGACTTTCCCAGTACAAAGTCTGATGCTAGGTCAAAATACTGCTATAGATATGACAATCAACTTTATTAAAGGGTCATCCTGGCATATTGATACTCTAGTTTTTGTTCTCCCTCTCAGAGCCTAAGGAAATGATTTATGCTACAGCTTGATGTGTATATTGATTTTGATGAGTTTCAGAATTATCATGTCCTTTGTTCTGTCCCTCAGCAGGTCACTTACATCTTGACAAGCTGCTGCTCCCATAGGTGAAGCACAGCTCTGTCTCCTGGTAACCTTCCTGTGATGTACCACTCTGACCACCACTTGGGGTCATAAGAGTACAAAATTAAGACAATTATACTTTATTACTCTTTCTTCTTTCACCTGTCTGCCTATCAATTAATTTCCTCATACCTCCCATCTCCAAGTTTTGTCATAACCTTATAGACAAAGTAGCATAAAATGTAGCTTTTTTTGCCATCAATTTTTGAAGGTATACTGAAATTATACATATCTTTGTCTTTTCTTCATTGGTTAGAAGGTGTCAATTTTGTTAAAATACACTTTGTTGTTGTTGTTGTTATTAGCTTTTTTGATAAAATATACAACCTTTGCTGAAATCTATGATAGATGATCACCTGATACATTCAAGTATAAGTGCTAACACTGGAAAGAAGGGGAAAAAAGTGTAGAGGAAATGTCTAGCACTGATGTTCTTGTTCTGTTCTTCTTTATTGTCACTTGATTTTGAGTGAGTGGATATTTTAAAGTACGTGTGTTATTCCCACCTTACTGTCTCAGTGACTGATCATAAGAATCCTTTTCAAGATCATTTCCTGAAATGTGACCCTATGTATTTATGATATATTGTCGTGGGTTCGACCTTG